>JAADJF010000589.1:0-56386 GCA_012932015.1 Fusarium acutatum
ATCTTAGGCTTTATTACATTAAGAAAAACAGTTATAGTTACTTATCAGATATAAGTCTTATACCTAATATTAATATTGAAAAAATATCAAAATAGAAATAAATTGCCTTTAGGCCCGCTTCCGGTCTGGCTTCCGGGCTAGCTTCCGGGTCGTGTTTCGGGTTGTCTTCCAGGCTGTAAATATCAACCATAACTTATAAGTCTTTCAGATATGTTATTATTGCCAGCAAAGCGTCATTCTTCGGAATACCTGTCCTTAATAGACGGGAACAGGGCAATCCCGGCCCGGTAACTAACGTAATGGATTGCCCCTTGGGAGTAACCTTGGGTCCCGGTGGAGAAGAATACACTGGGGTCCGGACCTCACTGACATCCGAAATCGCGGATCTTGAGTTTGGTGTTTTCTCTTTCCCCAGACGGGGTTTTATTATTTCCCGAGAACTGGGGTTTTTGTTACGGCAATACGAAAGTGTGGGGGAGGAGACCCCGCATTCCTGCAAATCGTGTCTGAGGCGCCATTCCAGGGAACACAGCGGTGTCCCTAGGCCTAGCTATAAGAATACCACAGAACTGGAAATATGTCCTCTGGTATATGTCAAGAATAATACACCACTATTATAAAACAGCTTGAATAACAGCTACTTACCGTAAATATGATGTTCACTGACTACTCCCCATGGATTTTGCTCCCTTGCTTCGGCATTGCCTATCTTCTAGTTAACATCATCTACAATCTCTTCTTCCACCCACTCGCCAAACTACCAGGCCCGTTTCTGGCCAAACTCACTAAGTTCTGGCTGTTCTCTGAAGAACTTGGTGGGGATGCTGCGAACACGTTGGCAAGGCTACATAAGAAGCATGGTACGACTGAGGCGCTACTGTTTGTTGTCTTTCGTGCTGACACCTTCTAGGACAGTTAATTCGAGTATCGCCAAACGAAGTCGCAATAAACAACAGAGATGTTTTCACGACTATCAACCGCCAGGGAACCAAGTTCTACAAGGAGAAAACTTTCTATGACGGCTTTAGTGGGAAACATGGGAATCTTTTCACCTATCAAGACCCCGAATATCATTCTCGAAGGAAGAGACTCATGTCACCATCATTCTCTCAAGCCTCCCTCGCAGCTCACCAGGTGATTATTTACGAATGCATGAAGCCGCTCCTAAACGAAATCACCGAAAACATTCGATCTCAACAACCAACCGCAATCTTCCCTGCAGTTCGTAAATTTGCCCTTGATTCGATTTGTGCTTTCTCCTTTGGGATTAACTTAACCAATCCGTCACACATTGATGATGAATCGAGAAGACGGATCTTTGAGGCTTTGGACAACTCGCCTCGGGAACTACTTTTAGTAAGATTGGTGCACCATTACGTCGCACAGTTCGGGCTAATGCTTTCTACAGTTCCAGCATTTCTCTTCTCTCAAAACGGCTGCTGGCGTAATTGCCAAACTTTTCCCTAAGATGGCACCAGATGCTGTTATACTCTTACAAACGGTAAGTCACACCTTCATTGCACAGATACGCATACTCACAATATCGATGCCAATAGATCGGTATGGAGAGATTAATAGCTTCCCGCAAAGCGACGGACTTGGACCAACCAGGTCTTTTCTCAAACATGCAGGAGCTGCTTGACTCAAAAGAGCAAAAGCTAAGTGACGAAGAACTTATTGCGGAAAGTAGTACACTCTTCTTTGCTGGTAAGATGGTTTTGACTCTATGCCAATACAAGCTAACGAGTCATAGGCACGGACACAACTGCAAGCACTGTTGCTATCGGGCTATGGCACTTGCTACACAAACCTGACCTATACGCCCGCCTGCGAGCCGAATTAAAGACTATTATGCCGGAAAAGGATTCCCAGCCTACCTTGAAAGAGCTTGAAAGCCTGCCATTACTCAGTGCTTGCATAAAGGAAGGACTACGGATAACCTGTCCGCCACGAGGACGACTGCCACGAGTGGTTCCTCCAGAAGGCTTGCAATGCAATGGTGTATTCATCCCACCTGGTGTAAGTGTGGTCTATACTTCCTGAGAAAACCATTTGACACGGACAGACAATCGTTACGAGCCCGATATCCTACCTAGTTTTTGACGAAAAAGTCTTCCCCCAACCCCTGGAATATCAACCTGACCGGTGGCTACAAGGTAATGCAAAAGAGCTGGAGTCATACTTGTATCCTTTTTCGAGAGGCACACGCTCGTGCATCGGCCAGACGTAAGATTCGAGGTCTCCAGCGTATGACCATATCACTGACTGCAGTTAGACTATCCATTGCAGAGCAGCGTATCTGTATCTCTCAATTTGTGCGCAGATTTTCCCCCGCCGACTGGGGAAAGTTCAGAGAAGTAAACCTCAAAGAGTATATCAACATTGTAATCATGGATGACCTAGCCATAAAGCTCGTCGAGGCAGAATGAGTACAAGCCATGATGAGCAACAACAAGGCGCTAGACTTGCTCGACTTTGTTGCGCCTTGGACACGCAATATAGAGGGCATGTCTGCGCAGCTGGGGTTGAAGGAGAAAAGCCGAGTACCTGGGGAAATTGGGAATTTCTTGCAGAGCTCAGGAACGTATAGTCACAATTGCGAAAGCTATCCTAGTATTCTTACTCGAGATTCATGGCCATAAAAAGAGATATGTTCACCAGAGTCTTCGCAGTCATAGAGTTATGGTGCTCCGAAAGGACATGTTGATGACCAGTCGAAGAATCTTTCGCTTCGATATTGCATATACCAAATGAAGATTATCAGCTCGATACAGGCATAAAATCCATAGAATGCACTACAGCCAGGTCTCGCAAGAATGCTCAACCACTTGAACCTTTGAGGACCTTTAAAAATATACGCCTGAGTACAGGAATGGTTTCAGTGCCTATAAAATACTAACGAGCTGTCGCCAGTAGACTGATGAATAGATTTATATATAAAACTTATCAAACGATGTTGCTTAAGCTATATCAAAATCGTGCCGGGATATCTGGCGGCGCTTAAGTTGCCAGGAAGCAGAGGCGGCACTTTGCCTCTTCTTCTATGCCGCGATATGACGTCTCCCATAAGTCTTACTACTCGTGGCGGTGTCTTGGTGCTTCCGAGCTCCTCTCCTGCAAAGAGCACACGACCAGCTTACCGAAATGAAGTGTCCATCTCAATACGGTTGGGCATTTACCCACCACCATAGCACTTCTACTATGACTATCTAGTGGCATCTCTTGGCAGTATTTCTATAGCTCAGAATGGTAATACGAGTGGAATCCATTTATTATTTTCAACGTCTCTCTAAGGTACAGGTTATAAGGACTGAAGCTACCAAAAAGTCGACACTATTTCAATCTGAACAACCTCAGAATTGAATGCTTTGCATCTCTGATATCCAGCGACAGCTTCATATACCATGCTACACATCGACCAAATAAGGTATTCGTGTCAAACGGCTGCGAAAGGTTAGCATATGCTACCGGAAAAAGAGCCATTCGCACTTACCACTGGCTTTGTTCCTCCACTGGTCTCAACCCAGTAAAAGGTTCTTGGGATCATCTCCCTCTCATACTCCTCACAGGCTGCCGCGACCACTTCGGTCTCAAGTACTCCGTCGGTTGTCATAACCTTGTCAAGGCGCTGGATCAGAGGCGAGATCACTGTAGTATCAAGCATGGCTTGGTTGCCACCCATACCTCTGTTAGGCAACATGACGTGCATGGCGTCACCCATCAACCATACTCGCGGATGGCCGAGATTAGGACTGGCCGCTGTTCGAACCTTGGAGCGCCAGTTAAGAGCCGGCCGTTTGGTCGCCCGAGGTTCGAAAACGTAGACCTGTTCTGACTTGATAACCTTTATAACTTGGCGACTGGGATGACTATTAGCCTGTACCTCTGCATTTCGTAGGGGTGGTAGGGGCGCATACAAAGCATCGTCCCAATCACTTAGAGATTCTTCCAGGAATTTCCAGGTTGCATCTTTGTCCCAATTTTTGATGTCTTTCGGACAATCGTCTTTCTGCATCTGTAACGAGAACGTGAATGTGGCCATATCTTCGTCGTAGTCAGAAGTTCCTGTAGACGATCCTTCGTCTCCTTTTGCAACGTCTTTCTGCTGTCCGCTCGGGATATATGCTGTCGTGGAATATTACTAATCAAGAATCTAGTCAAGTGGGATAGAGGTTTGACTTACCAACGCAAAAGTATGTCTTCCTGTGTGAGAAAACCAGCATCGGTGAATGTCGAGCAGCCGCAGGCAGCGCTGCCAGCTTATCCTTTGACAAATGTATCTTTGTGATGAAGTTTATGACGGGGATGTCTTGGATGTTATTCAGGCCGAGATATTTATTGACCTATTCTGCTGTCAGCGTTAAGTGGACACAAGTGTGACGGTCTTGCCCCCGTACTTTAGAGTGGCTTCCGTCCGCCCCAATCAATAGATCGCAATCTGCTGAAGTGCCATCATCGAAGGACACACGCACTCTTTCCCTTCCTTTGTCTGAAATGATGTCATAGCCGGAGAAGCTTTTGCCAAAGTGCACGATGCCACTCTCCACTGGCTTTTCTATAATAATATCACGCAGCACCACCCTGTCCATGGGCGCGGAGCCGTGATACTGCTCGCTGATGCGCCCCATTTCCAAGAGTGGCTTCAATTTGTGATTGTACCAAATAGGCGTAGTTTCCTCGTTGGCGTCGAAATGCCCTAGGCTCGCTCGGATTCTCTGGTTTTGTTCTGGGGTGAGATTGAGATGGAAGGCGTCCATGGAAGGCTGGGCGACACGAATCTGATAGCCGTCTCGTTTTGCATCGGCCGTCATCCTCTCGTACACATCTACCTTGACACCTGCATGTAGAAGGCCACTCGCAAGCAACGGCCCTGAAAGACCGCAACCCACAATGATGACATTGAATTGCGGCATACTGAGGTTGCGAATTTTGGAACAAAGGTAGAGAAGTTAACAAATGATAATATGACGTAACTTCAGTTTCAGCAATGCACTGTAAGTAATAAGAGAAGCAATAGGCAACATAGAAATAGTAATTAGTAATTATATCCTTCACTTACCCTCGTATTAACGGCTAAGCAAAAGGAATTCAGATTTGGCACTATCGGGAGCGAAAACAAGGGTGAAGGGCTAGTTACGCTAGGGACCCCGGAATCTGCACCCCGCAACCGGCACTCCACTCCGGAAGTAAAAAGAAGCCGGGTAGCTAAGTTTACGCAGCCATAATACACTCACTGATGTTCCCGATAGCACACCGCAATCTGCACCCTGTAGCCGGTACTCCATTTCGGAAGTGAAAGTAAGCCTAGACCATCAAGACCGGCCCGATCACTGAGTACTATATCATTTAATCCCGGACTTAGGCTCTGAATATGCAATAATAGAGTCATCATACATGATGTTATCCCGAGCTGTGATTAAGGTTTCTCCTTAAATCTGAGGCAAAGAAAGATTGCTTTTAATTAATTCTTTAAATCACACATGGTCAGCATTTGTCACTTTTTCCCTTCTCGCTCCATATCTAAAGGCCACCATAAAAAGGGTTATATCACTCAATAGAACTACCTATAAATTGCACCTCAGCGCATTGTCCATCACAGCCACTGAGGCCATGGTAGATACGTTCCCTCTAAAAATTCCTCCGTGAAAGCAAGGGCACAATGCCACCTGAGTCGGAAGCATCTTACCACCCATCACTCTTCCACCTTCTCGCTTATCGGAAGTTGCCCTCTCCGTTGCAGCGAGACAGGGGAGGGTTGCTGCCAGGCTTGGAACAAGCAGAGATGGCACCTTCAATCCACGTGATGCCGTTGTAGCTTCCCTCGCCGCGGCTATCGGCATACCAAGTACCAATCTCAGTGGCAGATCCAATGCAGCCACGGAACTGACGACCAGAACGACGAGTGGTGAGAGGCTTGGTGATCATGACACCACACTGACCGTCCTTGATAGTAGCCTTGGTGATGACTGAGGTCTGCGTGGTCCAGGTGCGGCTGTAGTCGATGCCAAGTGACCCTGCCAGCTTGTCTTTGACGAAGGTGAGATCGACTCCAGCACTGCCTCCAACGGTGTTGGAAACGCTGTAGCCTGACGACACGCTGATGTCCATGTCCCCAACGGCGCAGACAACAGGTGACATCTGCACGTCCCAGTCGACAAAAGTCTCAGTCTTGTCGGTGGTGATGTAGAAGGTGCCGTCACAGTCGTCTCGCTTTCCGAGCTGGCCCTTTGGGACTTTGGGGTACTTGGGCTTGGGTAGATTGGTACTGTTGTAGGAGATCCAGGAGGGGTCCAGCTTGGGAGCACCGATCTTGATGCCCTCGGCCTTGAGCTTGGCAAGGTAGGCCTCCTCCTTGACGACGTAGGCTATCAGGTTATCAGCATATATCCTGGAGACAGTCTTCAGAATGTCAACTTACAAACGCCCTTTACAGGAACAATGACATCGCTAGGTTGAATTTGATGATTGGGAGTCCACTTGATAGCTCCTGGGAAGGGAGACTCTTCTACCGGAATCGCCCCAGTGGCAGAAATGAGAAAAGCATAGATGAGTCCGAGATGATGCATCTTGCAAAGATTATCAGACTTGAGTTTGATATGAGAGATGAGGGACAATGTGATTGTATGAGTTGGCGCGGTTGATTTGCTCTTGGCTAAGTAGGAGATAGTCAAGTATTTATGTTCGAGCGGGATACTCAAACTCAATTAAGAGACATTGTGTCTTATTCTATTGAAAGTTTGACCTCCGACTCTCAAGTTGCTGAATAGCACTAAGTCTCATGGCTCCTAGTGCTGTTCAGAAAATAGATCACACATGCTACGTCACTCCATGCATTTGACAGTTCTTGAGCATGATGTCCATCCCTATTTTAATAAACTTTATTCTGGGGTAGCTAAATAACGCACTTTCCTTTTCTGAACCGAATTCTGTAGTTCTTAAGTGGAGAATCGTCTCATGTTTCTCAGGGCTGTCGGTGATCAAGTCACTATTCCAGTTAGTTCATTGGTGGGGCAACCAAACTAATAGGAACAGCCGCTCGTATTACAAAAGACGTTGGATTCTGCGACACCGGGTTCTTGAATCATGAAATGAAACTATCAAATTCGTGAAGCCTCATAGGCGCGAATATTATACCAACTCAACTGCCGACGTACGGCTTCACCGACGATCGGTTTACGAATGTCCTGTTTGGGATCAATGAGTTGTCGACTTGTCGCGTAGCCTTGTATCTTCAGCTCTTACAGGAATTCTTCTCGGACCGGCAAGAAGTGTATCGAATGAAGATTAAACAAATTGTATAAAGATCTGACCTTTTCTACTGTAAAAATTCAGTTCGCCAACTCAACTTTCTCAAGCTATCATTACTTCTTGTTTCCTATCCACCATGCAAATTTCTCTCTTCACAGTGGCCATCATGGCCGTCAGCGGGTTCGTTATATTTACACAGCCCCTCAATGCCTTCTTCCAAACAAGCTAACAACTTTGGTAGTGCTCACGCTGCTACCCACAAGGCTGCTGCCTGTGTGTCCAATAGGATGTCGTCGCCCGTAGGCGGAACCCCGTTCAGCCCAAGCTACAACTGGCAGACCACCTATGAGGTTCTCCCCGATGCTACCAAGTGCGCTTGCGATTTTTATAAGCAGCGAGACAAAGGTAGTGAGTGGTGGAATACGTGCCCGGATTGTACTTTTGTAAGTCTGATCTGCTCTAAGCTTGATTGATCTTTTGGCTAATTCTCAATAGGATGGAACGATATGCACCTCAGCCGAGGGCCACATTGGTGGCGATGAGGTAAAATGACACAAGCTAGTGAGAAATCGGAGTTACTAATCAAATCACAGTTTACTTATTACTGCGAAGAGCTGTGTGGCGCTCAGGGTGCTGAGGCTGACTAAAGGACTACGACATTTGGAGTACTGCAGGTATATTTGCATGGCAGTTTGACCACAGACTTTATTCAAGACATCCCTGTGTCCAAACTGTCTCTAGTATGTATAATAGATGTTTTACAAAATTACCACCGATAGTTCAATTGTCTCAATTCCGCTTTTCAAGACTTACACAAGCTGTTCAAGCGTAAGAACAGGACTGGTGGGGCTGGTCTGAGGAAAGTACCTTGGCGACACAAGTGCAAGAGTTGTTAGAGAGCAGAATATAAAGGAACACAATTGTTTGGTTGACCTCGAGGATTGCGATATTAACCACAGATCTTAAACTAAGACCAGATCGCAATGCTAGAAGGTTTAAAGGTTTCTACAGTATAGAAACAGACCTTACAGAGACCCTGATTACTACCGGCTTGTGGCAGAACCGCAAGAAACGAGAAGTTGAGAACCATGTCGGACTTTTAATTATGCGCAGAGTATACGGCATCAAATCGGGGGAAGGTTTCTCAAGAAACCACCCCACAAAAGAGCTAAATGGGGAGACAATAAGAAGGGTGATAGTAATAGATCTGAAGTCTCCAGGTGGGTTGACTTAAGAAGCATGGCAGAGACAGAGAACGGCAGAGCCTGCTTATATACTTTATCGGAGAGTATTAGTATGCTGATATGATGCCAATAGTATCATAAAAACATAAACTACATTATGCCTTTCATCCCGCCACTTGTGAGAAAGACCATTCTAGACTACGACAGGCAGTCATAATTAGGAAATGATGTCCGATAGCTGATTTTCATAATTCTAGTACGGTGTCACAACATCAATGTGGCGTTATATGGGCGGCCGATACGTATAGGTGTTGTGAGGTTGTGAGACAAGTGAGGCACTAGGATTGCCGGTGAGACAGAGTGAGGGGACTGTCCGAGATATGCACAGCCAGTGTCGCTCGTAATTTGGCAGAGTTTTGCTTGATACATCGCGACATACGAGATGCTGCCACACTGAGATATCTTTTGATCTTGGCTGGTTTGGATATTATTGTTACGTCCTAGTAATTGGTTCAAATTGACGGAGTCTACGGAGCACAAAATCGACATTCATTTTCCCAACATTTTTTATGTATGTCCTGCGACCTATTGAACCAATCGGATAGATCAGCCAGCTACCGGACTAGTGGCTTGTCACCTCTTTGTGGCTGGCTGTAAAATATAAAAAGGGAATCGCATACATACTGGAGGAGGACTTGAAGCTGAGATGATGGTCCATTTGCCGCCTCTTTGAGTTAACGTGGCGGTTGATATGCTTGTTCTGTTACTGCAATTGGTGAAGAGAGTTTCTCAAAACTATGCATCTGATGATCGAGCCACCTTGGCAGAGTCGAGACCACATATCACATACATTGTTGAGAAGAAAGCACTGGCTTTCAGGTGGGCACATTGGGCTCCAAATCTTTAGCTGACTGAAAGTCACTTGCGGTCAAATCTTCGGCCATGTTTCCCTGACCGACAATGGAGGTATTGTGGTTCAGTCTATATCGACTGGATTGATGTTCTTGAATATGGAAACAATAAATGGTTTGGCATATTAGCAGCACTTTCCTAACGAGCCATTTTTATGAGAGGTTGTTCAAAACGTTCGTTGAACGCTTTTTACTCTGTAAAGCTGAGAGGAGGCCATGCAAATTCCTCTGCGTTTAACCTTTGATTCAACAGACTGTATCACTCATCAGCTCCGCACCAAGAACCTATGGCAGTAGGGTATATTGTCCACTTGTTTAACACTCTTTCCACTGGCAATACCTGAGCTACTGAGACACCTCGCCTTCTTGGTATTGCTGAGGCCACGAATTTCGAGCGGCGATGGTACACGCAATGGAAAACGTCAACAGCCCTTGCACCATGATCCGTGGCGTTGCGACTGCTAGAGACATGGGAATGCATTTGCGATATATCACTAGACAATGTGGAGATAATCGCCGATAAAACTTAGTTTCAGCTGGCTCGCATGTACGTCTGCAGGCCCGAAATGGCAATCAAATCGTAAGTTTAGCTTATATTCGTGATAACACTGTTCAAGCCAAGGATCCGAATCGGTCTACGCTAATAAAGTTACCTGGACGAGGATAAAGCCTCGTCCTCACAACGTCTTGCGAAGGGTGGTGCCGCTGTTACCTGAACGGCCTTTCAGATAGGTTTATGCATAAAAGCCCTTAGTTCGATATTCTAACTAGGGTCTCGTACGATCTTCCCTAAGCACCCGGTCTAGACCAATGCTCAGTCTCATCCTTCAGCTTGATCTAAAAACGCCAGATATGTGCCATTCCAAAAACGGCTGTGGGGGTCGGGAGGAAAGGGACGTGCCGTGTCTGCCCGCTTTTAGTGAACGAATAGTAGATCTCTCTAATACCTAACAGAAACGCCAAGACGGATCTGCATACCGTCTTCTATGAAATGTGACAGCTTCAGTAGGTTTGTAGCTACGTAATTATTGGGAACTATTTGAATAGATACAGAACTCAGATATCGGCTCGAGCCAACCAAAGAAGCTTTGCCTTAAAACCAACATCACAATCCTCTATTTGGTGATATTGAAGACGCATCCTGCACTCCGCCCGAAGCAATAGTATCAGTGGAATGTAGCTGGTGCCGGAACCAATCCCGTTGGCCAGAAATAGCAGCAGGAACGTTTTAATACATCACACCATGTCATGAGGGAGGAAAGATCCAGCTGCCAATCACACGCACAACGTATCCTAATTCAAATAGTGGCTTGCAAGTGACCGGCGCAAGGAATTGAGCGAACGGAAATGTCTAGGCGCCAATTAGAGTACGTACAAAGGGCTGTAGGAAGTGTGCAAAGATCTCAATAGCAAAGGAACATAAATTCATTGCAAGGAGACTGGAAAGCACTGAATTGTCTACCATACTTCGACATTCATATCCATCATCCTGTTTAATTCTTGATAGTTCAATCATGTCTGATAATCTCGCAGCGCTTCAGCAAGACGCTATCAAGTCCATTGCGAGTGTAAGCTCTCTTCTACGAAACGCCATTGCTGCATCACTTCCAGTTGCCCCGGAGCAATATTTGACTATCGCAGTGCCAGGCACAGTGATTGACCTCGATGATTATGAAAACGGGGGCTCTTTTGTGTGGGATGCTTCCAAACATGCGACAACGCCAACTACGGTCAGGCAGGCCGAGGCCACTTTAGTGGATGGCATGATGCCTATTGCTTCAATTATGGTAAGTTTCGCACCGGTTTTGATTCAAATATCTAACATTCAAAGATTGGAAACACGGGTAGGAGTGTTGCGCGCAGCTATACACGCTCACTTGACGCTCTACTCCCGGTCAAGGCTACTATCTCGGGTGCCGACGCAATCAGAAGCCCTGGCAATAAAGAATATGACGACGCTATGAAGTTTCTCAAGTTGACTGAGCCAGGTTCTGCTAAGACTATTGTCGAGATATATCGCGACAAGCAGTTAGCATGGGCAAAGGAACAGTCTTCATGGGATACAGCCAAGATACAAGCTGAAGGTAGGTTGGCCCCGGCATTTGACAGAAAGTGTCTCTGGAAAGTGTCAAAGAGCTTTGATGCCTAATAATAATTTTAGTGACCATAGTGCTAACCAACTGTATACAGAACGAGCTCAAAAGCTGTTCCCGCCTGGTTCCAGTCCTGACTACATCAGCAAGCAGAAAGAGTACATAAACAACTGGAATCAAGACACTTATTTGATGTTCAAAGCTAGTGTTCAAGCAGCTTGGATGGATTGGGTCGTCAATGGCCAAAAGTATAACGTGGACTACAGCTTCGGCATGGTTGACATTGATTCAATTATGAGCCGCATTGAAGACAGCAAAGAGTCTCTACGCAATTCTACAATTCCTGATGCCACTGGCTCCAGCGAGGTGTATGGAGTCAGTCTCATCCCCAGCAAGTGGGCTACGTACTGCAGGCGAAAAGCGGAAGGCTGGTACGCACGTAACGGCACGTATACCCTAGCTCAGCTGGACAGTGAAATAGCCCGGCTTGAGAGCCTCTTGAGGTCTTACGAGCTAGCAAAGTCGCTGGTTGAGGGCAAAGATGGAAAGTCACAGTACCCCAGTCGCAGGTGCTACAGAACCGTCGCAGAGCCTTCAGGACACTAAAGCGAAGGTTGAGACCGCGATGACAAACTTGTACCAGAAGCAAGCGGCCTTGGCTGGTGCGACTTATAATCTTCAGCAAAGCAAGCCGGCCGACAAGGAGAAAGACCAAGAGGAAGTCCGTAAAGCCCAGCAGGAAGTCCGTACGGCTCAAGGAGAGCTTCAGACTGCTCAAGACCAGAATGAAACTAATCGGCAAGCTTGGAATGAATACAATCAAATGGTTTTTACCGACAGCACCAAGAAAGATGCCCTCAAGTGGTTCGACACAAAAGTAACCACAATTAATCAGGAGCTGGATAGGCTCAAGTCGCTACGCGAAGCCAAGGCTGGGGACGATACAAACAACGCCACAAGTGTACCAGTTATTGTGTCTGCAACGGCTCCAGATGACAGCAACAAGGGAGAACCAGCAGGTACGACACTGGCTACTCGAGGTTCGGAGATGGCCAATCCAGTTTTCAAATCTCCTTCGGACCAGCCTCCGACTGCACAAGACGCAGATCCATGGACAAACATCACCTTTTCCTACTCTGCTTCAGACGTCAAGAACCATTCCAGCGAGTCAGAGTGGGGTATGAAGATCGGAGGCTCGGTTGGCTTTGGGCTTTGGTCAGTGGGTGGATCATATGCCCATGACGAATCGCACAAGTCTATGCAGGAGGACATGGCAGGTTGCGATGTGAGCATTTCTTTCTCAGCCCTCGTTGTCAATATCAACCGCCCGTGGCTTTTTGGTGAGCTCTTTAGTGATGTTGACATCGAGGTCGCAAAGGGAGTCAAGCTGAGCCCAGGCCCAATTCTACTCCAGAAGATGATCAAGGAGCAGAACGCCGCTGATATTGCCACATGGAGCCAATTTCCAGCCTACCCAACTTCTTTCATTGTAGCCGCCGATACAACTATCGAATTTACAGGCGCCACGAAGCATATAGAGGAGCATTTTGATTCTCACAGCAACTCAGGAGGTGCTTCAGTTGGTTATGGACCTTGGTCGGTATCGAGTACTTTTCATGAGTCTGCTAGCGAGCAAAGCATGCAGGTTCATTCTACGTCAACTGGCTGCAAGATTAGCTTTGGAGCACCACAGATTATTGGATGGGTGAGTCAGATTGTACCAGCTCTGCCACGCGATGAGCATTATGAGCCCCTTACCCAAGGTAATAGTGTTCTAGTAACTAAGTAGTATCTTGCGTTACTATCTATCATTATCTTCTTAGCTCTAATAACTGTTTATTTTATCTGTAACACCTCACACCATCTAGTGTAGTCTGAGACTTCAAGTCTGAAATAAAATACATTAAACAGGTGTTGAGATACCCTAAGCTCCCATGTCCCTATTCTTTCGAGGGCTGTACTCCACTGCAATCTTGATAGAATAATATAGAAACTCCGGAACAGATGTGGCAACGTTCATTGTATTGTTAAGCAAAATTGATCGTGTCGCCCGTATCGGCACATTACTACCCTCACCCGCCTAGCGGTTAGTTAAGAAACCGCCCCCCCCCCCTTCGGCACCGAATCGGCAAAGCATTAACCTCCGATTAGGTGTAAACTTTGCTGTCTACGAGTCTGTAAACAGTCAACGTCGGTATATAAATATCTTCAACTTGCCCAGTTATTTGATCCTCTTTTTTTAAGTCATTTAAACACAACCTGCTTATCAAGTTATAAATATGGTGAGCCAAGAAATGCCCAAACCAACAAGACCAAATGCGTCAATGTTGAGTAGACCGGTAAAGTCAAACAGTTCACCACATGTCCCCAAGCCCAGCTCAGGAGATACAGACCTCTCACCAACAAACCATCTCTTGGAAATCGGATCCTCGATCAGCAATCCGGAGCCTCCATATACCGTTTTCTCCTACTGGGAAAAGGTCGGCATTATTATCTTGGTATCATTTTTAGCGATGATATCCCCTTTGTCCAGTACAGTATTCCTCCCAGCAATCCCTTCCATTGCCAAGGATATGGATGTATCTACCTCTCTTATAAACTTAACAGTTACAACATATCTGGTAAGATATTTTTTACAAAATCCTCCAATCTTTACGTCTTATGACAGATTTTTCAAGGAATTACACCCTCGTTCATCGGAAACTTTTCAGATACTTATGGGCGTAGGCCAGCATACATGATTTGCTGTGCTATCTATCTCGCGGCCAATGTCGGTCTCGCCTTGCAGAATAGTTACGTCGCCTTACTTGTTCTGCGGTGCCTCCAGAGTTGTGGAAGCAGTGCAACTATTGCACTCGGTAGTGCGACATCCGCCGATATGGTGACCCGAGCCGAGCGCGGGAAATATCTTGGCTACGCCTCTATGGGAGTCACCCTTGGTCCTGCCCTTGGGCCCGTGATAGGTGGACTTCTCGATCACTATCTTGGCTGGAGGTCTATCTTTTGGTTCCTCACGATCTTTTCCGCTGCACTCTTTCTCGTCATCTTTAGCTTCCTCCCAGAGACTTGTCGAAACGTTGTTGGTAATGGAGGTATTACTCCGCCATGGTGGAACATGTCATTTATAGGATATCTCAAGCGGCGAAAGCAGGAACATGTCGAACCCGTGGTCGAACAACCTAGTCGCAGACGACCCAATCCCTTCGCTTCCCTAAAGATCGTCTTCGAAAAAGAAACCGGCCTTATTCTCGGCTTCAGTGCTCTTATGTATACCGGCTACTACATGGTGCTGTCAACGCTCTCATCCCAGTTGACTTCACGGTTCAATTACTCGTCTGTCGTGGTCGGACTGTGCTATCTACCCATGGGAGTTGGAAGCATATGCTATCGATACACAGCTGGCTTTGTAATGGACTGGAACTTCCGACGATATGCCAAGAGACAAGGTATAAAAATTGTCAAAAACCGACAGCAAGACCTCAAACTCCTGCCTATTGAGAGAATGAGGATAGAGATATCCTTGCCATTTGTATACATGGCCTGCGCTATGATTATCATTTATGGTTGGGTTATGGATCAGAAACTGTCGCTTGCAGGAATCGAGGTTCCCTTGTTCTTCCTTGCGTTGTTTATTTCTGGTGCGATGAACAACTTGAACACCCTCATTGTCGATCTCAACACACATTCTGCAGCGACAGCCGTGGCAGCGAATAACCTCGCCAGATGCTTGGTCGGAGCAGGGGCTGTGGCAGTTGCTGATCCCATGATAAACGAATGGGGCTTGGGATGGACTTCCGTTTTTGTCTCAGGAGTATGGGTAATCTTCAGCATTTTTCTTTGGGTAGTTATGTGGAAAGGGCATAATTGGAGGATGGAAAAGCAGGAGGAACGGAGTAATGATGGGTGCTGACATTTGTAATTTTCTTGCCACTATCTAAGCAAAAACATGGATTCTATAATAAACTGCTTGCTTATATTACACTTTCCTAGCTATAGTAGTGTGCTGTATAGCATTGCTGGGATGCCGTTTGCCATCGGCATTAATATATATTATATCAATACTATCTCGTTCTTCCCCTCCATTTGCCTTTATAATTTAGACATCTTGCTGCGGGAATACCGGACTTTGGACGAGTCTACTTACTTCGGTACAATCTCCGTCGGCTTCTGATATTCGTCGTAGTTTAATCACATTCAATATGTCTTAGTCTCGAGGTATGCATATCAAGCGACCAAGTTTGGAAAGCTGTCGACTTCAATGCCTCAGTCATGGTAACTTGTCTAAAAGCGTCGATACATACCTTGATGCTAGAATGAGACCTCTGATGAGGCTGAAAATGCACTGAAGGGACCAACTTACTGAGAATCTGCCCTATTAGCTTGCTTTGCCTAGCTTGGCAAGCGGCACAGGCTGAAGAGAAGTGGAGCCATTGATAACCCTGAGTTATGTCCTGATATCAATTACTAAGCTACAAGAATTACCTACGGTGAACCAAGGATACTTAGATGGGAATTGAATAAGAGAATAATTTAGAGCGCTATACTCTAACAGCTATTATATCATTATGCAAACCGTATATGCTCCTTCATAACTCGGTACTCCCCATCAGCCGCCAAGGGCTCCCTTATATACTCTAGCCATAGATCATCGGCAGTGTGTCTCTTGACGACAACACTCAAGACTCTCCGCTCCCTCGTAATTCCATACGGCCAGACAAGCCGCTCTCTAGGCCAGCCTTTAGCCAGCCCTTCATCTAGTTCTTTCTTCTCCCTTGCAACAGTAATCCCGGTCAACTTTGTGGGAACGTCACAGGAGTGACTCCCGAGATCCCACAGCACAGGCCACTGTTCCTTTTGGTCCGTAAGAAAGCCCTCAGCCCATTCACTAGACTCTTCTCTTGAAATAATTTCATACTTGTTTGGGTAATCTTGAATATGCTTAGTGCCACGTGGTATCTCAAGTCCTTCCTCCTCGATCTCGATGACTCTTGTAGCCATTGCGATAGTATGCTTTATCATTGTAAGACTCTCCACTCGATTGGTCTTTTCTCGCTCGTAAAGAAGTTCAAGTGCTCTCCTCCGAATGTCAGGTTGTCGACACTTGGCAGCTATCCAGTAAACTGGACCAACAACCTCGCTTTCAAAAGTGAACGATGGCCCTTGCATGATATCATTGTCGTAATTTACCACGAATGTTGCACAATCAGTGGCAATGGAGAAATCGCACAGACCGTTCCTATCGCAGACATAGTCTGACCCTGAGACCATTGAGTCGAGTAACACTATCATGAGACAGTGTCTCTGTGTGAGAAGCTTTGCGATCCTTGTATCTGGCGCGTCGAGATCACTGAATGCAAGGTATGCTTGAAATGCATGACGCCAGTTGGCCATCTCACGGGTGATATGTTTGTACCTCGACTGCAATGTATCTCCCTCAGTATCCAGAGCTTCATGGGTACCGTTTGAGCGGTACGACTTGACCTCGTATATAAGAGTGAAGCCAATATCGACGAGGTAGTATAGGACGCAACGTGCGTCAGCCAGAGAAGCGAACTTGAGCGGCGCCGTCGTCATTTGTAAAAGATGCTGTGGGAATTCGACTCTATCGTTGCCGACATATGCGAGCCGTAAGTATATAGGGGCCAAGTATTGTCGAATAATGTCGATTTCTGGTGTTTTGCGGTCCTTGATGTTTGCAAGGAGCCTTCGTCCTTGGAGGATATGCATTTTAGCTGCGTTTTGATGCTCATGACCTAGCATGAACTCAATACAGACAAAGAGCAAGCATACAAGTAGAGGCTTCACTCTTGACTCTGTTGCCAATGGCCATGACCGAACGGCGAGGATAGCTTTGTTGTATTCGACGATGGCGGGTCTATAGTTCGGACAGATGTCTGTTGTATCCTTTGTCTTTTCAGCGTACATCAGACTGATTGCTGAGATGGCATGCCTTATCGCGGGATCAGTGGGTGCAAGTCGTAATACTAGGTTACCCCAGAAGTCACTATCAACCGTGTCGCCAACTTGGTGAGAGACATGGCCTCTGTAGTAGTCAAAAGCGTGAAAGCTCAGCTCTACCCCAAGATCATTATTGAGGGCACGCGTGATAGGTGGACGCTCTCGAATGATTAGGTTTTGCTGGGTCACGCTGTCTGTATCTCCATAACCATCGCATTTGCGACCAGTGCCAATGCATCGCTGACAGCCCGGCCTGGCCTCATCACACTTGATCTTGCGGATTCTGCACGGGTAGATCCAGATCAGATCAGCACGCCATGTGATGGGAGTGGATCTCGTTAATCTCACCTGCATGTCATGCAACCAGTGCGAGCCTTGGGAAGTCCCTTGCGATGTCGCGGCTGAGAAGCCCGAAGCAAAATTCGTGGTCGCTCTCTCGACATATGGAAGGATTTTACTACCCCCTAGTGCATTAGCCAACCAGCGCCAACGAGGGGAATTGCACATAGAAATCATTTCTCTAATGATCGCAGCAAGAAAATCACAAGCAATTGATGTGCAGAAAGGTACAGGACTTACAGTACTAGACGATAATGGCACTTTGTTGGGCTTCGGAAAACGTTAAGCGGTGCTGACTCTGCGAACATGCAGTCAGACGTCAATTAGTACCCTCGTCTGAAACGACCCCTGCGGAGTAATTTCGACTGTTTTCATTAGCTCTTACCAAAGGATGCGGGCTGGCGGTTAAGAGCAGGTTAATGATCGGGTAAGCACTTGGCGCTTTGACTTCTCCTGTTGCTGATGTTGTATCAATGCGACGCTGAGGAAATTGATACTGGTGGAGTGCCCTCTGCGAGTCATGGAGTCAGCCACAAAATCATCTAGCCGAGTCAGGAACGAGGTAAAAATAGGTTGAACGAACTACTAGTCTTAATACAGCTAGAAGGAGATGCGAGGTACCGGGTAGATTAGAAATTTTAAGCAACAAAATCTTAGTTTATTATATTGCAATTAACAGCTTACATATAATTTAACAACTATATAGGAGAATATCAGGGAAACATCTAGTATGTTGATTAATCAATTGGCTCCAAAGCCCCCTTTCCACTTATTTTCACGTCCCCAATCTGTCTCACAATTGGCTCAGCAGATTTCCGACTCTTTGCGTCCACCCAGTTCCCATGAATCTGAGCCTTGACATGCATAGGAAGCTGAATAATAGCGACAGGCTTCTCAAACTCTTTGGTATCAAGAACGACGAGCTCACTACGATTAGCAGCACGCCTCTCGACCATGGCGATAATCCACCCATCACCCTCAGGTGCATCGGCAGTGCGAGGAATAAAGATGGGCTCCTGGACCAAAGAATCCTTGCCTGCGAAGAACCACCTCGTCTCACCTGTGTAGTGGCTGTGCATAGCCAGGCCGTTTAGCCCGTGGAAGATATTGGTTCCGCCTTGAGAGGTTTCGGGGATGAAGACGTTGAGGAATATGAATTCATGCTTGTGTGTCATGAAGCGTTCGTCCATCCTAGGAAACTCAGATGGAACGTCGACAATGACCTGGGGATCAACCATTTGAGTTCCTGTAGGTGCATTTAAATCGATTTCCCAGCGAACGTAATCCGCTTTTGCGTCCGGTGATGGTTGTCTTCCGTCCTCTGGTGGGAAGAACGGAAAGGCGTTGTCGTGAACACGAGATGACTCGAGATGCAGCTTTCCATTGTCCTCTTCCCAGGCACCACCCGTATGGATAGGCATGCAATTCTTCCAATGGTAGACTCGGTGCTCACCCTGTCTCCACGAGGACGGGACTTTAGATGTCTTTCGACGGGGCACCACGATAAAAGTGGCGGGGAGGTCGTAGCTCCAGGCCCAATGCTGCTTACCAGCCTTCATCCGCTCGACCTTGGCTTCGAATGGCCAGAGTAGAAGGACAATCCAGTTTGGGGTAATGACGCAATCGTGGATGAAGGCGCACCAGGGGGACTCAATCCATTGCTCATCATGCTTAATGCCTTGTTCATCGAGAGCATAGATGACTATGTCCTTGGTCCCTAACCCCTTGGCTTCATAACCGAAGACCACGAGCTCTTTAGAATAGGGGTCAACTTTGGGGTGAGCAGTGAAGGCTTTCGCTTTGATCTGGTCGCCGAAGGGGTCGTAGCAGATAGTCTCAAGAGTATCAGGGTCCATCTCATAAGGGCACGCAACCTCCTTAAGAGCCAAGAGGCGATTTGACCAAAAGACCATATTAGTGTTGGCCGTGGAGTCGACGGCCGCCCTCACACATGGATGGTGGGTATAGGGATTGCGATAAAGGCCAAAGAGAGCCTTGCCGGCTTTTCTCTCAAGCTTGTAGCGCTCTGTTTCCACGTATTTGATCCTCATGTCCACTCGACCGTCGTGGATCCTGAAGGCAGAGACGTGACCGTCGCCGTCAATAGGGACATTGTTAGGGTCAGGAGGGACAAAAGGGTCGCACATGACTCGATAGAAGGTGCCGTCGATAGCGGATGGGATCTCGCCGAGGACCACGAGATCACCGATCTCTCCCTCGAGACGGCAGGGAGAGTTGGAACCGGCGAGATCAAGAGCCTCGGGCCATTTGGACTTGAGTCCATGGTGTTCCTCGGGTGGAGACATGTTGTAGGTAGTAGTTGTCTTGTTGTGATCGAGAGTTGGACACAGTTGGAGTGTAATTGATGATGAGACAAGTCATGGTTTCGTTTCTTCTGTCCCCCTTTTTATAATCATGCATACATATTCACTTGATCCTTCCCATGCCTTGAAATCGTGAATGGCTTTGCATATCGGAACTATACCGCCCCGACAAATTCGTCCTGGCGTCGCGATCAATTCCACCTCCGCACACTATCTCGGCTAGGGCGAGTGGAGAGCGGAATAAGTCCACCGCCACATCCTCACAAAAGCCAATAGAAACGACCCCATTGTCAATTCCCCCGCGTTTTCGACCCCACGATAAGTTTAGACAAGGCCAAATCGGGCTATGATCTGTAGCTGGCATTGTCTTCTCGGTAGTTGAACCATGTCTCCTGCGGGGAAGAATGTGACAATCGAGCTGAGGTGTTTCTCGCCAAGGTCTAAAGAAACTCGTGCGTCAGCGTAGACTTGTCGCCGACAGTAAGTTTGTTGTTGGTTCTACTATTGATCGTTTCTCGGACAAGTCGGCTCTCGCGTATTCGTCTATCTCTATGCATGCAAATGGATGCTGCTGCGTCACCGCCACTGGCCTCGGTATCTCCAGCCGTACCCCGCCGCGCAAGTATGTCCTAGGATGCTACCGGTCCCTTGTTTTGCTCCCCTTCATGGATGTTCCTAGTGTGACTAAGATTTGACAATCTGCTTTAGGAACTCCGGGGCCCCCCTCTGTCTGCTCCTTCTGCCAACGGGCTTTTACTCGCAGGTATATCCATCTCTCACTTAAAATACCACCTCCAACTGTAATCTGGGTGATCTGCTGACGCTGCCAGCGATGCCCTCAAACGGCACTGGGGCACGTGTAAGACACGTCTTGAATCAGGGTCTGAGGTTCCCTCTTCTTCTGGTCGCCGGCCCAGAGGCAAGAAGCGCAGAGCATGCGATCGCTGCATCCGTATGAAGCGGGCCTGTGATGGAAAACAACCCTGTAGTACATGCTGTGTAAAAAGTTACGAATGCTCCTATAATGCAGCACACAATCCCAAGGCGTCACCGATCTCACAAGACCAGTCAGCACAAGAGTTTCATCGAATGTATGAAACGGACATGTCCGCGTACCTTGCCCCAGGAAATGATAGAGTCTCTGGTGTTGTGACGGATTTCACCGACCCATCTCTTCAGTGCCTGCGGTGTCAGACAACACCTTTCATACCCGGCTTCCATTTTGATATGTTCAATGATATACAAGGAAGCACGATAAGCCTGGATTCACTTCTAAGTCAGGCCGCTGTTCCTCAAAGGACGATGCTGCCATTTCTGAAAAGATTTACGGAGTCATCTGGCATCGCTGATGGCTTCGACTGCGGAACGTTGGCTCAGAGACGACAGCTCTATAACTCCATCGATGATTATCATTGTCAATTCTTAAAGGGCAAGACACGGGAGATTGCAACCATGATGAAGAGAACAATGACCCGGACACAGCCATGCTCTAATGTCGGCCTGGAATGGTCTCCGGTAATGGAGAAAGGATGTTTCGAATTCTTCTCCCCCGTCAATCTGCAGAGGTTCCTCCTCCTTTTCTGGTCAGGCTGGTATCCCAATAATCCCATCATTCACCGACCAACATTCAATCCCGAGTCAGAACCGCCGGGGCTCGTTGCATCCCTGGCTGTCCTGGGGGCGTGTATGTCACCGGAGCCGGGCGACTGTGTACGTGCCATGGCCTGGTTTGCCGCCGTTGAAGAAGCAGTCTTTAGCGATGCTCTCTTATTCGATGATTCGGTCGTTGCTTCTTCGGATCTGATGGGTGATGAGCAGGTGGTATGGGATAGGATGAAGGCACTGCAGGCTGCGTATTTTGTCTGCATTGCTCAAAACTGGGAGGGATCTAAGGATGGTAAACAGCGCATTCGGAAAGATCGATACAGTCACATTGTCTCGGTATGCCACAGCCATTCTGAGATTACTGAGTTTCTTTTCTGACATCCCCGACAGATAGCGAGATCCTTCGGCCTCTATAATTTGAGCCTCGGGTCGCTAGATGCCACATCACCTACCAACCAGAAATGGACAAAGTTCATTTTAATAGAAAGCATGATCCGGTACGTTTGTTTAGGAGAAGCGCTTTTATTTCATTCTCTCATTCGATGAATAGAACAGCAACGTACATCTATCTTCTCGACTCGGCATTTGTTCTCTTTTGGAGACTTCCTTCAAGAGTAATGTCTCTTGAGCTCAACACAGGGCTTGTGTGCCCTGAAGCCTGCTTCCAGGCAGGATCAGCAGCGGAATGCTTTCTGCATCTGTACACTGCGACAAAAGCAAGGAAAAACCAGTTCAAGTTAAGAGTCTCATCTTGTGTTAGGCTTTTGTGCTCTTCTCAACATGTTGACTTGGACCTATTCCGCAACCTCAGTTCCTTCAACATGTTTACTATTGTGTCAGGTACCGCCAGATCTCAATCAGTCACTCAAAATCTGTAACTAACATTATCATAGCTCTATGTTGTTTAGTATTCCAGTACCAGACTACCCTGGTGGATGTGTCACAGATGTCCCCGGCAGCCACAGGGCTTAGTCGGTGGTTGTGGTTATGGCGACATGGTGACAACATCAAATCCGGGTCTGTGGAGTTTCCCAGTGATGTCATTTGGGAACGTATTGGCTTTATGCAGCACGCGGATGAGTACTATCATCTTGCCTGTGCCATGCTTGAGCGATGGAAACATGATGAGAGCCAGATCAGAGCGAACTTGGCCGCTTGGGCAACTCCTTTTGGACAAGTACAAAGCACCCCAAAGTATGATGACGGGGAAATGGTTCAAGTCAAGGCACTCATTCACGAGATGGAGAACATGTCGTACTAGTTGGGCTCAACATCGCAGTCAGGTATGTCATGGTGCATGGATATGTCTCTTTGTAACGACTGTGTTCCTTGTAGTAGCTTTAATAAACAATACTGTAAATGAGGGAGTAAGCTTGAGCTTGATGATTGGTCCTCAATACCGGTGGAATTGCATTCTTGTTCGACCCTTTGAAACCAGCAGACTGTTTAGGTCCAGCACTGTCCAGATCCAGGGCCAGGCTGGCACTGCATACGACCACCGCCGCAAGACCAGCAGCCATAGTCACCAGCGCACTGGCACTTTCCGGGCTGGCAGTCCGCGTGGGGAGAGTAGCAGGGGAAGCAGCTGCAACGAGCCTCAAGGCCACGGAGGGCGAGGAGGGGCTGTAAAATACTGCGTCAATACAGCTTCGAGATGATGTGGCGAAGGGAGTTTGCTTACCTTGTCGATACCAGTGTAGGTGTAACCGCCGTCTTCAATGGTGACGGTATCAGTGGCAGGAGTGGCTGTGACGCCGAGAGAGAGGAGGAGGGAGACGAAGAGAGTGGCCTTCATGATTGCTGCAGAATCTGTTGAGGTTGAATAGTTGAGTAGATGAGTGAGGATGATGAGATGCGAAGAGTGCGAAAGTCCTCGAGTTCTTATAGTCTTTAGTAACTATGAGAATACCAAACGTACTGCCGCTCGCTCTTCAGTGATTCCCAAGATAGCCCTCATCTCACGATACCTGAGACAGTCTATGCTGCACTTCGCCTCATGCAACTGAATCCTCTCAAAAGTCCTCAACCATAAGAAATTAGTCCATCATCATCATCATCATCTCGGGTTGACTCTCTACTCATTGGCTATCGCCTCACCGTGAGGTATTTCTCATCTAGGAAATGAGCGGCTACACATACTAGGATACAAGCTTCAGTATCTAACTAAAATATTACTAGTATTACTTTTACTTACTATTCTATGCAGTAATAGTTAGTAAACAAGTCACAGAGGCGCTGGTACGACACCTGCATAAGGGAGGATCGTTGGGTTTACAAGGATCCTCCTCGTATAACATAGACGCTCAGAATTGCACGTGTGTGGCACGTCGCCCGATAGTCCGAGTGGGCAATAAAGGTGCATGTGCCGCAAGCTCGGATTCCATTTGAGAGTTCGGGACCGAGATGTTGGGCTCCATAATCGATCAACACGGACGAGAATAGCCGCGAACCTTTCGCTGTTTTTGGAATCACAAGGATTCCAACTGTAGCACTTGGACATGGAAGAAAGTACTTGTGAGAATTGGAACTGTAAGTCAGGGTTAAGTCCGACGTACGAGTGCGAGGGCTAATGCAGCAGGTAAGATTCCTACGATTGAAGGTCCACTTTCCCTAGGACAACCTAGCTTCGAATTGGTTTCTCCATTTGCTGACGGGGCAGCAATTACTATTCTCAACGGATTTGGGCAGTCTGACTTGTTACTCAAGAGTGGCAGAACAATGCACGATCCTGCGCGTGAGTATCACAAACACCAAAAGTGTACAACTATTGTCTTATTCGATCGTTATTACTCAGCCTCTGTTTCAGAACTGATTCCATCGTGACCGTAAGCACTTGAGTGATTCCATTTTCATCTCACCAGTTCAGAAAATCATGCCTAATTGGAGCATGATCTCCCAACTCAGAACCTTCAGGTCTCAGGTCCTCGTTTTCGACTCTAAACTCCGTAGGAGTGGCTTAGCTCATGCAATAATGTCCGTGGGCCCCTTTTCACCACGACTGCCGATTGGCCCGGGTAGGTTACTCGGAACTTATATGCGGCGCGGGCCGCAGATTATTCCGTATAGCGTATGGTTTCCTCACTCAACGGGCCTCTCCTCCGTAAAACAACTTCCATTTACAGCCTAGGCTAGGGAGGCAAGGAAAACTCAAGACCTCGATCCTAAATGACAAAAAAACTTAGGTAAGTTAGCATTAGACTTTAGTAATTTAGCATAATCTTAGGATAGAATTCACTGAGTTCATTTTAACACTTACAGTACGGTCGATCTTCTCTTGCTCCCCAAGTTCAGGTTCCTGAGGCAAAAGATCTTCAATCATGCGCCACAAAGAGGCATTAAATCTAGACCTCACGTGAGACGGCATTTCAGGAAGGTGGCCTCACTCGGCTGATTCACTCTAATGCCGCGGTATGATCGACGAATAGTATTCCAAATACAGCGTTTCATGTGAAAAGATGACTGCAGGACCCCCTCTGCCCTATGGAAGTGGCGCCTTTCGGATCTCGGCATATATACACCCCCCAGAGCTGGACCTATCGGTGTTTATGAGATACCCGTTTCCGCGTTTAGCACTATTTCGTAAGGAGGCAATTTTGGGGGCTTGTCCGAGGTTTCCGCGGAAGCTAGCTTTTCCGTTTACTGCTAGCTGAGACGGTGTGAGATTTATGCCTGTTCAGTGAACGGTTACAGCAATGTTTACAAGATCAGTCTTTCTTAACTGAGTCCTTGACGGGAGCCTCTAGCTTCACCTTCGTCAGAATTCCAAGCAACTTCCTCCACATAGCTGCACTCTCCTCATCTGCCGTCCCTTCGGTTAACGTCGCTCGGTTCCCAACAACAATCAGCGCTGATCTTACCTGAGTCAGAGCAACATTCATCCTTCGTATGTCACCTAGGAACCCGATCTTGCGGTGCTCGTTACATCGCACGGTCAGAAATACGATGTCTGCCACACGTCCCTGAAATCCGTCGATGGTCGAGATCTCGATCTTGTAGGGTATACTGGCGAGCATGCGCTTTCGGCTTGGGGAGTATATGGTGTCAAAACCACGATTGAGTGTTGGGGCCTCGGTCTCTGGACTGTTGGTTAAGAGCTTGCAGATGTGAAGACAGAGCTCTGCTTGTCCTCTGCTCTCTTTCGACTCTGGGCCTGGCATTTCCTTTGCGTCGCAGTTGATGAAGATAGCCCGCTCGTAGTCTTCCGTCCCGTTCCCTTCGTTTGACCATTTCCATGGCCTTCTTCATAGCCTTTTAGTCGTTGTGAATCTCCTGCCCTGCCATGGCGTCGCATGTATACTTGCGTAGATCATCGGCAACTTTGCGTACCTACATAAAGTTAGCGGCTTCACCTTTTAGGATGGGTGATGGGCAACATACCTCAGTCGATGCTCGTACTAGATCGGGTTGAGTCTTCCTCGCTAATGGCTGCTTCTGAAGACGTTGGATATAACGTCTCATCACGTTATCCACTGCATTGTGTGTCGGCGCCGTCACCAGAACACGCGCTTTAGGATTGGCTGTCTGCAATGCGCAGATCATCTCCACAGTCGTCTCTGTTTTTCCAGTCCCAGGCGGGCCCCAGAGACAAAGGAGGGGGCTGTTCAAAGCCAACTTGATAGCTTGGTTCTGACCATGATTCAGTCTCTCGATCCTGCTGAAGGAGTGATCTGCTCGTGGAATGTTCGGGGATTGAAGACCGAAAATGATGTTTGCGACACCGCAGCAATCTTCCTGGTAGATGCAAAGGTCATTGACAGTGTCTATCATGGACTTGGACGTGACGAATGGACCGCAGTCTTCCAGGATCCATGAGCAGTCTTCGAAGTACGACGGAAGTGGATGGAGGCACTCGAAGCGCGCACGGCCAGTCTCAGACATGGCTACTAAAGCATCTATAGAATAGTTGTTGCCCACTAACACATTTGATGGCAGTGACGTCGTTGTCAACCTTACGTGCGATCCCTTCTTTGGTGTTCCTGTGGCGTCGATGCGAAAGTAGATCTCAACCAGATTCCCTTTCTTGTCTTTGGGTGATAGCTTCAGCTGATAAAGATCCTGCTGTCTCTTCGCAACATTGTCGGCTTCTTCGCTGTGGTCCACGGCAATGGCGATCATGTTCCGCAATAAATAGTCGGTCACTTTTTGGGCCGTTTACCATGAAGCGAGCCGCATTAGGCTGCAGAAAACCCAGAAATAGATCCATAGCCAGGTCTATTGACAGGATCGTCAATTCTGCAAGTTCCAGAAGCGTCGCGAGGTCAAGGAGCAATAAACTACCCGGGGTGATGGCGGAAAGGATGCTCTTAAATGGCTCCAAGATAAGCTGGCCCATGGTGTTGGCGGACAAGATGAATGCCTGTAGAATCCGCAAGAGAGACGCCTCCAATAGTATATGAAGACAAGAATGGGGTAAAGGTTATAGCTTGTGTCGGCTCAGTGGTGAGAACTTGCAACATCGCGTTTAGCAGTTCCTTGTGGTCGACAACAGCTTCCTCAATATTGCTCAGCATATACTCAAAGCATCGCATATGAAACTGTTCGTCGCTGGCTTTACGCGCCAGTTTAAACACTTGCTGGTACTGCTCTACTGAGTCCAATCGTGTGAGCACAGACATGTCGTTGCCTCTCACGATGTCAATCAGCCATGACGGATCGGAATGTGATAAGATATCACTCAGTCTGGGCATAGAGTAATCTCGCGGTTCCTTGGAGAATAGAGGCAGTGTTTCCGTCGTGTCGATCTGTTCCTGTTCCAGCCAGAGATCGAGGTTTCGCATCGAGGCAACGTCTCGGTTGCCAATGACGTAGATTTCCTGTGTCTACTTGACTGAGTTCTCGGAGGAAGGCTACCATGGCCTAATCATGTATGGGGAGTTCCATGGTGGAAGTTTGTGAGCCATGGCCGAAGAGCGATGAGACTGATGAGTTGATCTCATACTTGTTTGATTGGATTCACGAGAAAATTATATTACAGTCTGAAGACCTGTCAACCCTGGGACTAAAGCATAAGGTTGTGCATAGCCTGTTGCTACTTATTACTGGAGCCCACTTTTTCGGGTACGAGGACCATCCTTTCTTGCGAGATGCCGAGGATATGGTGGTCTACAGCGCATGGGCCCGAAGGGGTGTCAAAGACACAGACCCGAAGAGACGTATGAACGATTTATATCGAATGGCTAACCTTGTTTACCCGATATTAGGGGACCCATGGTTTTTCTAGAGACCCTGGGGAACGAAAAGTCTACAATTGAAGAAGCATATAGACCAAAAATACTGCAACAATCCCCAGCCAAGTGACGAGACCCGCCAGCTATTTTCATGTCCTCTTGACAACGTTTTCAAAAATGATGCGAGAGGGAAACAAACAGCTGATTGTTGCGTCCGATGGACCGACGAGGCGTAACTGGATAGGACCGAATGATTTCAAGATGGGTGACATAATCGTCAATATCACACTTTGCGGAAGAATTGCGGTGCTTCTATGTCCACATGACTCTCCGTCGGAGCTTCAAGGTCGACCAGTGTTCCGACTAATTGGCATGCTTTGGTCAATTGAAAATGCCATGCTTGGCAAATATGAGAACCAGCATGATAAGTGTGTGCATAAGCAAATAACTAATCCAAAGCTAGGCAAGTTTTGTGTTATTCAGTAGCTTTTTTGACGAAGTTAACTGGATGAATGTCATCCCTTAAGTTGGCCATGTCATGCTAGGTTTAAGAATAAACCTTTGCTCCCCTCTTTTCTGGAAAATGAGTCTATTGTCCTCTACTGCCTGCTTATTATAAAGCTAGTTCTGTGACTTTATTCTGTTTCCGACCTGAATGATGCAAGTACCATAATAAACCAAAAGGTTAATAACAAATAGATTTCTATATTGCTGGAATGCAAACTGCTAAACGGCAAAAGCTTGTATATATATGATTAATTATCTCGTAAGTGGCTTGCGGCTGAATATGCAGGACTTCTTTTATCAATTGCATCTTGTTGCATGTGATAACTGCACCTGACCACACAGAGCTTTGCCTTATTCACACCACTTTGATGAATGGCTTTATTGTGGCTGAAACTGTTTGCCATATCATGCCATAGAGGGAAAACATAATACTGAACCCAGAACATCCTGAATTTGAGGTGCAAACCTCTTAAATCATGATTACGTCAAATGGAGCGATTCATCAGCCGCTAAGTTCTGTCTGCTGATTTAAGCTCTCAACCACAAGTCTCAACTGCTTCATGAACATATACAGGACTGTTCGCTCTACACTCTCATGATAGTCTGGGTAGCAAAACATCCAACTTCGAATAACGTGCTACATCATTATTCCAACTCTTATCACTACAGCTCATGCAAAAATGGCAGAAACTGGCGTCGCACATAAGGTCATCTCTGTAATTCTTCGCCTTGCCGAACTGGCCTCCGCCATAATCGTCCTGGGCATTCTTTCGCGCTTCTGCTACCTCGCGGGCATAGCGGAAGCGCATATTGACGGACGCATCATCTACACCATCGTCGTCGCGTGCATCGGCATTATTTACTCCATCTGTTTCTGCCCGCCATTCAAGACCATGTTCTTGGGCTTTCCTTTTGACTTTGTCATGTTTGTCATGTGGCTCGTGGCATACTGCTTGCTCCAGACGGTAGGCACATCACCACACAGAACTTGGCTAATACCACCTACTTACCCACATTCATAGAGAACCGGTAGTCATACTTGTTCTGCGAGTTGGTACTATAATTATTGGGGTTACTACTGGGGTCGCTTTTGGCGAGTCGGACCTGTCGGGACGGTGAATATTGACGCGGCGGGTTGTGCGTCGTGGAGAACAGCCCTCGCGTTTGCGTTCATTGCGTGGTTTCTCCATCTTCTGAGTGGCATTCTCGTGAGTCCCCAAGTTGAGCGACATAGGACAGAACTGACGCGACCAAATACAGGGTGTATACGTATTCTGTACTTATATCAAGCTCGACGAGACAAAGACCGATATCAAGCAGCATGCGGAAAAGCTTACCAAGTAAGTATGAACCATTCCATTACGGTATTTAAGTTGGCGGACTAATGGTTCTTGCGCTCAAGAGCGGATCCCAAAGTCCATGGCTATCAGCGAAATAGCGAAGCGACAGATAATGTCTAGGCGACAATCCATCTCACACTGTTCTCCCCTGGGGAGGGGTCAGGCAGGGTAACGTAAATGTTTGGAGTAAGCAGCCACAAATGGCGGAAGCCGAAGTATACACTTTCATTGGTCCGCGGAATATGCCATAGCCTACACAGATTGAACTTAGTAGTGCAGTATACCATTAATATGATCCATTTAGTGTTACAGAGTGTCATCTCCAAGTAACTTCCATATCACGCATAAATACAGTAGCATTTTGTTAACTCAATGGGGGCTGAAGCCACCAACAAGACTTTTGGCACACTCGACAGGATATTTGGTAACGGCTGCCCACACACCATCACCCGGGCTAACATCTGCCATCTTCGCTGGTCCTACAAGAGAATTAGACTTCGTCGTCATCCCACAATCAATAGACTCACCAAACACAAAGACAACAACAGCCTCCTTGCCCCGCCCACCCAAGATTTCCACTGCAAAGTCAGATACAGCACAGCAAGCGTCGAATTTGTTTGCCCCAACATACGGGACGCTCCACATGAACGAGACCTCGTTTCTCCCCTCAAATCCCACAATACGGTAAGTGATAGAACCGTCAACGCCGCCGCCTATGTGACTCGACTTGCAGCGCAGCATACCGCTCTCGCCTGCTAGGATTGTCTGCGGCGGCTGTATATCTGGCGTCTTGTTCCATTGGCCGTGGTTGAGAGTCGGCCATTCGGGCTCTGTGATAAGCTCCTCGTTGGTGTGGTTTAAAATAACGATGAGTAGTTCCCTGGTCGCCATGGTGTTGTTGATATGGAAAGTGTTAGTCAGGAGTAATGGATGGTGATCAAGACTGGGTACAAGAGATGAAGATAGGTTAAAGATGGGGCACTGAAAAAAGAGTTCTTGGAGGTAGTATTAGTTTAATATACCTTAAATAACTCCATCCAAGGACAACAAACTGGCATGGTCATCTCAGCTCCGAAGATAAGTGTTGGCCATGAGGTTAAAGTTTAGGCTGCCTACACATATAACAAGAGCACAATAGTGTGGCGTTGAAACATTCAATCTAGAATTAACAGCCATCATGTATACTCAAACCAAGGAAGGACAGATTATTGAGGGGATCCCCTAGGTTGATTGACAACACGCCATCATCAAGACAGCCCACCACCCACCAATCATTGCCAAGCCACACAAGTTACATCATATCATAATCATACTTATGTAAATACAGTGTACAAGCACACTGGGAAATCAACAACGGTCATGATGGTGGGGAAGCATCAGCAGCTGATCTGGCGGGGACGATTAGTGCGGAGAGCTGTCAAACCTTATCTCTTTGAGCGGCACAAGTCGTCAACAGGTCACTCGCCCCACTTAGCTGACTAACCACACTAGTACCTGCGGGGTACGTGAAGTTCTCGTCAGACAGCTGCTTGATTTTTCACCACCAAATTCATCAAAATCCTCACACAAATAATCCCTAGCCTGTCGCAATTGAAACGATGAGCTCTTTAAAGATACAAGATAGCATAGATGATCACAGCTTTAATACCCCGCCTTTAAGGGCAGCTGATGACCCCACCGGTGTGCCTAATTTTCCGCCTGAAGAGGGCTGCGGTGATGATTTTCAACCTTTCAATCTAGAATATTGTAATTTCAAGATCAACCCTCTACCCAAGGAACCACTTGAATTATTCCAGCTTTTCATATCTATTTCCCTTGTACAGTTATGGACTAAATACACTAATAGCTGGGTTGCTTATCTGCTTAAAAATGCTGTTATTGACAACTGGAATACCCCTCTTTCCGAACACTCACGCATCCTCAAATGGGAAGGCATCTCCACTTCAACAGCTTATATATAGCTTAGAGTCATTATTTACCTAAGGATTCATAGGGAAATAACGATAAAGGACCATTAGAAGGCACCTAGCCTAGGAGATCAGCGCCCTCTTCACTCAATCATCAAGTTCATGCCGCTACAGAAGTTCAAGCTAATCAACAGGTATTTCCATACTTTTGACTACACTAAAGTCAATGTGAGGGATGAGGGTGATCTTCCAAAGACCTTCCAAGTGGCTGAAGAGTGATCTAATCTTATACAGAAGGTGTCAAATGAGCTCTACCTTCCAGGGACTAATCTGACTGTAGATGAGTGTATGGTGCCTTTTACAGGCAGATCAAAAGAGATAACACTCGTCAAGGGAAAGCCCACGCCAGTAGGCTTCAAAGTCTGGGTTATCGCCCAATAGGGCTTCTTTCTGCAGTGGCTTTAGCATATAAAGTCATCACCATATACCGCTATTATCGTCAACTTACCTACGCCGAAGCCGCTTGGCAAGAAGGGAAAGCTACAGACTGAGATCCCTCTCAGCAATACATAGAGCGTCGTGGTTCACCTAGTGAAAAGGCTGCTTCCTCAGACATATCACGTCTTCACAGATAACCTCTTCTCATCACCGCAGCTCTTCCGCCTCCTTCGGCAGCTTGGCTTTGGTGCCACAGGCACGGCACGCCCTAACTGCGGCATTAGCACCATGATGAAGCAGATAAAAGAGACCGGCAAAGCTCCTGACGGCACGCCTTTGAAGTATAATGAGGTCATATTGATCCCAATGCCAGATAAACAGGTATGGATGACTTTTAGCTGTATTTCCCTTACTAATTTGTCCCTTTTTATTCCCCCTAGGTCATCCAAATCGCTTGGAAGGATAGCAGCATAGTGCTCTTCCTTTCAACTGTACACAGCGGCGCCTCTTATGAGCGCACACTAAAAAAGAGGAAGCTGCCGGCTAAGAGAGGCACGAAGGCAGAGGCACAACAGCTGCAGCAGATTTTCAATGGGAATAGCTTCAAAACGATCCCTATACCTACTGTTGCCGCTCAGTATAATGATGAAATGAATCACGTGGATCGCGGCGATCAGATAAGGTCCTATACAATGTACGAGCATCGATTCCGCCGCGGTCCGTGGCAGGCGTTGCTTTGGAGCTTCCTCCTTGAAGTCGCACTTGCGAATAGCTTCATTTTGCAAAAGAAGACCCGGCACCCTTGCTGGAAGCCCTACAGCACGCTACGAGCCTGGAAGGAATGCATCTGCAACGCGATTTTCAACACATATGCTGCTAAAGGCGGCACAAGGAAGAGAAGTCGGTCAGGGAAGGAAGAAGACATCGAGGATATAGAGGCACGGCAAAATCACCTAAGAAGAGATATCAATCATGTCTATAGAGGCCCTTCTTCGCCCTGCCTAGCCTGCAAAGGCTGCCGGCAAGGGCGGCCTCGACCCTTCAAAAAAAGGAAGGAAAAAGGAGGTTATCTCCAACCGATATCAGGAAATGCACGAGGTCCGTATAGCCGATACGGCTGTAAAGTGTGTGATGTAGCGATTTGTAACAATGCGACCTGTTGGTACTTATATCACACGCCAGATTAGGTGTGTGTGGAGGTACCTTTTATTTGACTAATTTTGATTGGTTCTAGACCCCTGTCGTGACCTCCTTGACGACTTGTGCCGCTCAAAGAGATAACGACAAGATGTCATATCGCTCAGGGCAGGCCGAGCAACCTATAACACTGGTAGACACTGAAATGGTTCTCCTATGTTTCGCTAAATCTTCTGTATAGGAGATAAAACGTCATTTCGAATCTGCACAGATAAAGGAGACACTGGATCATGAAAGGCAGGGACCTAGGTCATCAGCGCATCCACCCAAAATTTGAGTTTCAATGAAGCTTGAATTATGATACCCTATGTATGGGGCTATGGCACAGTGTCACTTAAACCCAGGTAACACGCGCCAAAGCTGTCAGAGTTCTCCGAGCTTTTTTGGAACTGAAGTTTTATGTGCCTGCTTCGCCAGTCTCTGCGCTAGGTAGCCTAGGTAGCTGACAGCGGTCACCAAGTCTCGTGATTTTGGTCTAGCGTAACCTTGCTATCCCATCTATTCAAACTTCTTCAACTGAAACATTCCATGGTGGATCTATGAGTTTAAAATGGTTGAGCATTCACAGTCGCCTGTCCCTTCAAGGGTCATGTTTGAGGTGTGCTCCAAGGCAGAGGGCGGTTTCTAAGTCCAGTTAGAGCAGGATGAGGAGTTTGAAACATACTTTGGGCAGAGGGGATCGGGTGATTTATATGTCACAAGGGTACTGCACTTATGCCAGATTCATTCGACGGGCCCTCTCAATGATCTTGAGCCTGTCGATCGGAACCCTTCTAAACGGTGCTGCCTAGCCCCATTAACCCATTCACACCAGTGGCTGCCCACTGAGTGCCGCACTAACGTATTTCATAACCCTTTAATCGACTCAACACAAAAAGCTGAGCTTTCTGAATACAGATGGGGCAGGATAGGCCGACTCTTCAAGACAAGGTGTACACCTATGGTGTTACTCGGATGTCAAGGCATGTCAAACTCTGCGAGATACTGTATGGATGACTGCCGCCTATAAGGTTATGCTTTAGGCTGCGAACACAGGTGATGAATGCGAGATAATAGCGGGCAATTGAATTGCAGTTGACACTTTCTAATGTTTGCTTTTCGAACATTACTCGGTTCCGCATTATACTTTGACATGCCATTTTATCCAAACTTTTTGCTTCTGCGGCAAGACTCGGGTCTCTAGAATGCGAACCCGAGACCCGATGTAACCTCGCCTTCAGCCGCAGCGGATTCACCAAAAGCCTCACTTCAGAAAACTCCATTCAAAATACCACGTATAGAGCGTCCTTTTAAGACTTTAAATAACAAACCACTTCGCCGCCGGGGAATAAATCCAGACTTAGAAATGTCCGAAGCTTGCAATCTCGGCACTATTATAGACTGGTCTAGACAAATAAGGTAAGGAGTCTTGCGCCGCCCATTGCGAAAGGCTAAAGACAAGCTTTCAGCTAAGGTTAAAAAGTGTAACGTCGTGAAGCTCTAGAACGAAGTGGGAACGGACCTGGGATTGTTTCAGTCATTCCGTTTCGACCAGTGTTTAGCAGGAGGTTTTATAATGTTGAGTAAACGGTTTTGAGACTGGTTGGTTTTGAGGCATGGCATGATTGTTGATAACATCAGCCCATTGTGTTTGCTTTTTTATGTTTTGCATGTAATTTTTCGGCTGCTGAAAACGGTATCGTGATAGAGTCCCGAGAGCCAAGTTGACGGTCCAGTGATCTGCGCTTCAATCGTGGAGATAATTCCAAGCGACGATTCACCGCTGATCACAGCATATTTCCCTCCTAATAAATCTCTTGCAGCAAAGCTTGATTCTCACTCGAGCGCCTTTTTCACCGTTTCAGATCTCGGAAAAAGCGGCATGCAACCAATAAACCCCTACGGCCCGAGACTCCTCGGTTAGCAGCACATTAGCCAATACCCATGCTCCCATCACGTCTTGGCTACAGGGGTCATATTTCTACCGGTTCCTTCTGGCGTGTCGATCTCTTGGGGAAGTCCCTCCGAGCTCCCTATTCGAGAGATCCAACATCAATTGGTACATGTTATCTCCAGCGTATAATCTCCTTGAACTGTGCCCCAGACGCATGAAAATCAGTTACTAAGTACGTGTCAAAGGGCCGAAGGAGAGTCTGCGGGAGTTTGCTTTCTTTTTCTCCCGTCCAATAAACTCCGTTTTTCACCGACCGTTTCGAATCCTTGCTTTTTTTCCTGCTGCACGTTAAGATTAATGACAGAGTGATTCGGATCAGTGCATGCATATTTCCCAGAAAAGTATGCTTCATCAGTTCTTTGTAAACCAACAGCGCCCTCCGTATCTGGTGGCGTCGTGAAGCGATCTGACATTGACCACTTTACCCCTGGATTTGACAGTTTTTAGCCAGTTGCATATAATACCCGTCTCACAAAAGGCCCGGACATTTGTGGTGTGTGTGCCTGCCCCGGTACTGGATGCTTTTGTGAAAGATTATGATGCTGTTTCACTGTGATTGTGCTGTAGTGTAATGATAATGATTCTCATGTGCTGATATTTCGGAAGCGGCACCGCCGCACACAGGCTGTATGCAGGACGTCACAGAAAGAAATGCTTCGGCTTTTCACTTAATCAACGCCAACCCCATCTCGTTAGACCTGAATTTTGGTCTTCAATTTTTTGAATCTTTTCGTTTATGAGTTGAAGTGTCTGCTTTGCATCTTGAGATATGGCTGGTGTCGCTAAAGAGGCCGTGGTGGTAAGTTACCATTCCGATCTGGCCTGAGCAAAGATCTGCATTTCTTGGCAAGATCAGGACCATGACTCGCTTGCTAACCGCGATCTACGATGGCAGCCCATCGAGGCCGTGCTCTTCGGAATATCAACACTCCTCGTGCTCGCCCGTCTAGCCCTTCGAACAATTCGACAGAATCAGAGTCTCACCGTGAGCGATTGGTTTCTCGTTGCCTCTCTTCTCGATGCCGCTGCATTATTTGGGACCGACACGGCTGCGTATAACTTGGGGGGGATGGACGAATATGATCCGAGTGCACCTCCGCGAAGTATTGAGGACCAGATCACGTTGATGAAGGTGTCGTTTGCGGGTAACTATTTCTACGATACGGGCGTATACTTTCCGAAGCTGGCGCTGTTGGCGCTTTACTTTAAGCTCATCCCACAGACACTACCGCTGCTACGCAAATTTCTTTATGGAGTTACTGCTTTGACGGGGTCGTTTATGCTCACGACTTGTTTCTTGGATACCTTCTGGTGCGGCGCCAACGTATCTGTCAATTGGGAGCTTGATGGAGACTGCAGCACGTTTGACTCGAAGACTGTCTTCCGGATTGATTGGGTTATGAATCTCATCTCCGACATGCTTGGTATGCCATATCAGTGGAATTTTGTTCATGTAATCACTGACGTTATACAGTATTTGCACTGCCTTTTCCGCTTCTTTTTGGTCTGCAACTCAGTCGACGGTATAAGGCTGGTCTGGTCGCAATCTTTGCATCTGGACTCATCACATTGGGAGCAAGCATCGGAAGATTTGCGACCGTCGAGGCAATTCACGCCTGGACCAATGTTTGTGAGTCAACACTACCATCTTCAAGTCTTCTATCACGGCAGGTTTACTGACTTTCAAAGACGTCCTCTCCATGACAGAGATCGCCGCCGCAATAGTCGTCGTATCTCTCCCCGCCCTCAAATCACTCCTCCACGGCCTCGGCCTCCGCTCCTCCAAGCAAAACACCACGCAGACAGGCTCAGGCTACAACAAACACTCAGGTACAGTGACAACCTCAAGTCACTTCAACAAGCTGTCCAGCGGCCGTGACCACCACCGAGACCTGTACGCCACCACGGCACGCGTGGCGGCGGGCGCCGAAGAAGACTCCGGCAGTGAAGTGGAGCTGACCAACCTTCAAGGTATCTACAAGTCGGCCCGCATAAGTGTGACCTACCAGCGAAGAGAAGACGGTGACTGGCAGGGTAAGTCGGGACGGGGGTGAGTGAGTGTGCTGTAAGATAAATGACAGAGGATGGTGGAAGGATGTAAGCGTTGCATTGGATATGCAGGTGGACCAACAAAATGGGAAATGGCCGGGAATAAAGAGTGACATGACAGCTGGTCTGGCTGAACCAAGTTATGTATAATAAATAAATATACACATAGAATAAATCAGATCATTATGCATGAATTCTTTGACTTACCCTTTGAGTTCATTGCAGAGTTTTTGTTAAAACGTATTGAGAACTTTGAACCCAACTGACAATACGATGAATCCCTTATTGGTGCGTTAACAAAAAAGACTCCCTCCATCCCAAAACCCAAAGATCAACCAACACACACATCGTCTCAACACTCGTCCCCTGTTAAATCCTTTCCCATGTTACATCCGTTGGTCCCAGGCTTATTCTCGTTTGCATATCAACGGAACTCCAACCCGACCAATGATCACCTCTCGGTTACAACCCCACCAGTTTTAGCCCCCCCTGTCAAATGTGAACCCCTGTCGTTTCTCAATTAAAATCCCGTAAAGCAGAAATGCGATTGCTTGTTCTGTTCCCTGGCCCGACTTGTGCCGTACACTTGCAGCGGGTAAAACTCACCCTAGGGACCTATTAGTGTTGCATTCTATGCAATACCTCGTTCGATACTGTTTTTCTTTTTTGCTTCTGTAGCCGAGGTGCTGCTGGTGCTGTAACCATGCGGCGCATTAAATAAGCACCATGCCATGAACTGGGAAATTTTAAAGTATACCTGCAGTCCTGTGAACCTTAATTCCTTTTCTTTTTTGCTACTGCCGCGAGTGCACCATTTTATTTTCCGTTGTTTTGAATTGGAAGGCAATCGGATTTCACAATGGCGTTCTTTATCGATGGAAAGGACTGCATGGTAGGTCACTTCAGCTATCGGTATTCATGTCAGGTTGTGTACTCACAAGTGTTTAGATCTCGGAATGGATCTTGCTGGCAGCCTCTTATGTCTTTGTCGGTCTTCGAATCTACGCGCGTCTCTTCCGTGCGCGTGAGAAGTTAACTTGGTCCGATTACCTGCTGCTTCTATCTGCCCTCGATGCTCTCGCCCTTATCATCTGCGACACTTTGACTTTCCAGATGGGTGTCATGGATGAGTATGAGACATCCGTCAAGCTCTCCAAGGTATGGTCACTTCAGACTCCACAACTCATCACGCGACTAACTTCTTCATCCAGATCTCCTTCGCATCCAACTACTTTTACGATGTCGGCATGGGTTTCCCCAAGATGAGTATGCTTGCATTCTACTGGGCCTACTTCCTCCCCTCTACCGGCATGGGTTCCGGTATGCGAAAGGCTTTATATGGCATCACTGCCTTTGTTTGCGCATCATATATGGCAATTCTTTGGGATGACACTTTCTTCTGTGGAAAGGATGTTTCCGTTCAGTGGTCTCAGGAGGAGGGTGCTTGCAGTGTCTTCTATGCACCTGAGCCATTCATTCTCAACTTTACCCTCAACTTGGCTTGTTATCTTGCCGGTATGTTGACATTTCCTTCTGCCTGGCGCGCTTCACCAGATACTAATTGATCTTTAAGTCTACGCCCTGCCTCTCATCCTGCTGGTCCAGGGTGTTTTCCAGCCCTCCAAGGGTGTCACTGCTACTTTCGTGCTTGGAGCACTGACCATCTGCACCACCATTGTGCGATTTGTCACTCTCAAGGTTGGCACTGGCCAAGAGAATCTTGTTTGTAAGTCGTCCCTATCTCAGGCAATACCAACTTAGCTTCTAACATCTTTTTCTAGACCCTATGAGTATGCTTGAGATGGCACTCGCTATTACTGTTGTCGCACTACCAGGGTTGAAGCCACTTGTGGATCGCTCCCCAAAGCATGAGACGAGGAGCGAAGTGATTGAGATCAAGAACTAAGGAAGGACAATATTTTTACCTGGTCCTCCAGCTACTTATCTCGTTACTTCTCTTCACCAGAGTAGCAATTTTTTTTCCTTCTAGAAAAAGTGTTTTATGCTGTGCTACACTTGTTCCATGCTCTGTGCCCTAGATATTGTAATAAATTGGTCGATTGAGGGTCGTTGCAGTCTAATAATAGAACATCGTTTGCGTCCTGGTGGTGCTTGGCGAAGTGTGGCTTGGTATCTTATCTCTGTGCCTGTGTCTAGCTCGTCACCCGTTTGTGGCCTTGTTTCGTGTTCACTGCTCTCTGTAGGGTAAACCCATCACTTTTGGCTAGTTACATCCTAAAAAGACTTAACAACTGTAAAGAGAATGAATTTTTAACATAAGTGAAATTAATAAAATGTTGTTCTTATTAACTAACCGATATTAATGAGTCATCACTGTGATCATTAGTTGACATTCCAATTTGCAAGGCGGGACATAGAAAATCCCGAAACAACACCAAAAATTAGGGCGTGACATCATCACGCGAGAGTTCCTCGGGTCTTACTCCCGCCCGAAAAATTACTTGGGTAAGTGCCTAACCAATCACATCCTCGAAATGAGATCGTGCATGGAAGATCAGAAGGCAGCAAAGTTTATTTACTTTTCGTGTCGCAGTATCTACTCGATAGATAATTATAAAAGACAGCCAAAACCCATCTATGTAAACAGCTCGACTCATCTCTACCACTTTTCGGTCCCGCAACACCTTGAAAATACTTGAACATGGGAATCTCAACTGTTCCACCAATCGCAATTATCGGCGGTGGCCCATGCGGCCTCATGTTAGCACGTCTGCTCCAAACCGCAAGCATCAATTATGTCGTTTTTGAGCGCGACGAGTCCCCAACATCAACTCTCAGAAGCCAAGGCGGTACCTTAGACATCCACAAAGAATCAGGCCAGGAAGCGCTCCGTCGCGCTGGTCTTGACCAGCAGTTCACGTCATTGGCTCGACACGATGCAACGACAATGACCTTGATGGACTTTCAAGGGAAGTTCCGGGCTTCGTTTGGAGACGATGATGGTGGTGATAGACCAGAGATCGATCGTCAGCAGCTGCGGCAGTTATTACTCAATTCTTTGCCAACTGATCGTATTCGCTGGGGCAAGATATTAGATGCCGTTCACCAGAAGGAAAATGGGGAAGCGCGTGATTTGACTCTCAAGTTTCGCGATGGATCGAGCGAGAGTGGCTTTCGACTCATTGTCGGAGCAGATGGTGCTTGGAGCAAAGTGCGCTGTCTCGTGAGTATCAATGACCCACATTAATCAGACTTAGGATCTAACATTATTCACAGGTCACTGACGCCAAGCCCATCTACTCTGGCAAATCATTTCTTGAAGGCAGAATATCCCCAGACAACTCCCAATACAAACTCGCGCAACAAATAGCGGGCAAAGGAACAGCTATGGCAATGAGTGCCAAATCCACCATCGCAGTCCAGCAATTATCTGATACTTCATACCGGATATACATGGGTGTAGTGGCACCAGAGTCCTTGACGCGTTCCGGTGGTGATGCTGATCCAAATGATATGGACAAAGCGCGAAAAACAATGCTTGGGCCTGGAGGTTTCTACGAGACTTGGACACAGGACTTGAGACGTTTAATCGAAGCTTCTGAGGGGCCGTGGCGACCCTGGCCACTTTATCGCCTCGACAAGACCCTCTTCTCTTCTAACGATGAAGATGTACACAACGGTCCACCGAGATGGAAACGCGTTCCCGGCGTTGTTCTCCTTGGCGACGCCGCGCACCTTGCTACTCCAAATGGTGAAGGCGTGAACCAAGCCATGTACGACGCTCTTATACTATTCGACCAAATTATTGCTGAAACTGGGGCTCATGAAGGAAGGTATGATCAGAAAGCTGATGCAGAAGCTCTAGAGCGTGCTATTGTTGCTTATGATGAGGAGATGCGACCTAGAGCTTATGAACATATCCAGAGCAGTATCGACATGGAAGATATGATGTATGCTGATGATGGGGCTCAGCGCATGATAGAGGCTTTTAAGTGTGCTCATGGCGAGAGTTAGACTCACCGCTACGTGACCCTTAGAAATAGATTCGCTCTTCAACAATGCATCTGTCGCATATTCAGGGATCTTTTAAGCCACGGACCAAAACCGCATTAATTCCGATGGCTGTGCATTCGTATGCCAACCAGTAACAGCCTCTGAATTTCGGATTACTTCCCCCACATGTTTCCGTGGCGCATACCTAATCTTGGTTACGTTAGCTCCCGTAACCTTCTAAAAAGTCGAAAACTCCACATAATTTTCGGGTTGTGGGAGGACTAGGTGAACGCGAATGCTTCATTATGCATATCACCAAGGCTGAGGCGGATGATCCACTCGAATCGTTATTGCGTAACGGACGTGCAAGCCTGTAATTTCTCCGAGCCACCAATCCGACGAGCTGTATTATATATAAAAGCTAACCTAATCGCTTCTCATTATGCTTCTTTACAACCTTCTCACTCATCAATCCTTTATTCAACATGGTTTCTCTCAAGTCCCTCGCTTCAGCGGGTTTTGTTCTCGCTGGTCTTGTCTCTGCTCATCCTGGTGAGAAGCATGATCATCAGAAGATCAAGAGACAGATCCAGACCCGCGACACTATCGCCAACTTGGGTCAGCGATCGTTGAACGCGTGCTCTGGTTCTCTGCATGCTCGGGAGCTGAAGGCTCGTTCGATTGCTCGTCGAGCAGAGAAGGTCGAGAAGCTCCGTAAGAGACTTGGCATCAAGACTGGTATGCTAAAAACCCGCTTTCGACTATTTCTCTAGTACTGATATTTTGCAATAGCCGCCAAGAAGCACCGCCGTGATGAGGATGATATTGTCAAATGGGAGGCTGTCAACCAAAACAAGACTGGAGTATCAGAGAACAACATGTTCACTCCTCTCGAGACCGTCTTCGGCGCCAACTCCAGCTGTATCCTGTCTCCCGAGATCACCGCTGGTCCTTACTACATCGTCGGCGAATACCTACGATCCAACGTCATAGAAACAGAGTTCTGTGACGGAGTACCTCTGTTCCTCGAGGTTCAATACGTCGACGTCTCCACCTGCAATGGAGTCCCCAACTTGGCCACCGACGTTTGGAACTGCAATGCCACTGGTGTTTACTCCGGTGTTAGCTCCCAAGCTGGCCTGAACACCACCTTCCTTCGCGGTATTCAGATCACCGACCACGATGGTGTTGTCCAATTTGAGACCATTTTCCCCGGTCATTACGAGGGCCGTGCTACCCATACTCACCTTCTCACTCACGCCAATGCATCGGTCTCTTCCAACGGCACAATCCAGGTCTATAACAGCCCTGTTCAACATATTGGACAGCTTTTCTGGCCCGAGGATCTCCGTGAGGAAGTTGAAGCTCTTGCTCCTTACAACACAAATACTGTCGAGGTGACCACAAACGAAGAGGATATGTGGTCCGTTCTCCAGGCCGATGAGTCTTATGACCCTTTCCCTCAGTATGTTTACCTGGGAGACTCTGTCCAGGATGGAATCTTTGCCTGGATCCAGATCGGTATCAACACTACTGCCGACTACACCTCGGACGAGTACTACGGTGTTGCTGGATACTTGGCTAGTGATGGTGGCCACGCCTTGGACAGTGGCATTGGTGGAGGTGGTGGCGGTGGCCAGGGAGGTCAACCCCCTTCGGGCAGTGGAACCCCTCCTGCTGGCCAGCCAACTGGAACTCGATCTGTCTAAGCTGTCAGAGGTAGACTTTCACTCCGTGGTCAGTGCTGGCCACTGAGTAGGGGTTCAATCAGCTTAGAATGAAGGCAACCAGTGGGCGAGTGTGGAATCCCTAGATCGATATTGCTCAAGGGCTGATTTCTGATGCAGGAAAGAGAAAAGAAGAACACATAACAGCTAGAATACATTGATAGGAAGATCACATAAGATTACAAAACAAAGATTTAAGTATGGATATATATATCTACTGGCCACCGGTCTCTTGCCATCTTTGGACTTATTCTAATTATGTTCTTGTTCTAAACTATATCTTTCTGTAAGAAGACTGTTCTACAAGGCCAAATCTTCCCATTTGGATCTGGGTATTGATATATGTTCTCAGCTGTGCCAATCAACCTATACCCCCGTCTCTCGTACCAGGCTTGAGTGGGAATCTAGATCAACAATTAGCATTCCTCATAGATGACTACTTGATAACAGGCATCTACCTTGAAAGATCCCCCATAGTTCGCAACAGCAAAGTCCTCATCTGCCTGGTCTTCGTGGTGCACCGTGTCCAATAGGAGATGCTTAGCGTTGAGAGGCTCCTCGATGGCCATGCGTTCAGCGATATTCATAGCAGCTCCCCCAATACCCAGGCCTTGGAGTGTGTAGGATACGTAGAGACTCTTGACCCAGTATGCATTAGATTTGGGGAAGTTTAGTTCAACCTTTTCTGCGTAGTCAGAAATATGGGTGTCAAGAGCGACATGCCCAACCGGAAGGAATTTTGCGTCTGTAGGAACGCGCGGTTTTCCGAGTAACGTCCTGCCTGAGTCGAGGAGTTCTTCTGTCTCCTACAAAGCATAAGTTACGGTCGGATTGGCTTCATGTATTAGACCTACCTTGGGATAAGCCTCAGTATGCATCTTAAGGTATTTCTCACGCTGTGGTTCGTCTTGCGGAAAGATCTGACATGGCGTCAGAACGACCATGCTATAGAGAGGTGGATTATAGGACTTACAATCCAGTAAACGCATTTCTTCCCGCTGATATGTCCATCTTTCCACACGGTTGGGACAATCGATGCTTGCCAGCCACAGATTATGCGCTGCTCAACCATGCGACTCACATGTTCGGGGGAGTTTGGATCCCATGGGATAAGAATGACGGTCGGTTTCGCCATTTCGATATCGCTTGTTTACAGGCTTTCTTCTCGGGGTGAGCGCTAGATAATGCGGGTTTTATGACGTTAAGTTTCCTTGAGACAGCCTCACAAAAGGGTTGCAGCTGCTGATTGAAGTATGAGAGACTATCTATACTTAGCACTCGGCGTTTAAATAATTCCTATACACAGGGTAAAGAATTTAACGCCCGTTGGGCTGTGTTATGTGGCTTATCAAGGCATACCTTAGTAAAGACACGTAAGCACGGTTTGTAGGCTTGGCCACGCCCTAATGTCAATGGCGCCCTACTGTAAAGAATAGAGGGCTGCAACCACGCGCTTATGCAGATAAGACCAGGCAAATGCAATGTTTATAATACTTAGGCTTCTGGTCACTGGATGCCAGGGAAAACCTAGGGAAAGATCAATTTACTAAAAACGCCCTGTCAATTATATCAGCTCCTGTCAGATAAGCTCAAACAGGAGGTAGATATTCGAAACCAGTGGCCTCCCGTAGCCAATCATTAACATCATTCACATCCGCACCAAGGCTCGTGTGCCCATCCGATAAAGTGGCAACATGGAGTATTTGGTTCAATGATACTCTCTGCTCTCCCAGAACAGAAATGCGCTCGTTTTCTCCGTGCTTGGAACTGAGGCATAATATCTCGCTGTTTAATGAGGTGCAACATATCATGGAGGCGCTCGAATGGGAGATTCCCACCTGCGATTAGAGCGTCAAGGATATTTCTTGTCTGCTCAAAGGAATATTCGCCGGTTGCGTCTGGGAAGGGTTGGATGGCGGGAATTACAACATTAAAAATAAATAAATGCTCGTATTCTGTTATGTCCCGCACAGTATATGACGTGGTTGAAGTTCAGTACAGCCACTCAGCAAGAATCAGCCAAGGGAGGCCTACCATTGAAGGCTCCCCGCTCCATGTAACGGCAGTGCTTTCATCAATTATCTGGCCTTTCCTTTGAAACCAAAATGCATCCCCAATAGAGAAAACTTAGGGACGTCAGCTCATTACATTTCTCTTTACATGCATCGCTTGTTGTAGCTCGCGAATACTACTTCAACTCCCAGAAGTGCTCATCATGGATCTCGTTATCCGCACTCAACTTAATGAAGCAGTGATATATGAAGCGACAAAGAATATTTTCAGTGGTAAAAAGGCTAGAATGCGAGATCGTGGGGCTGTAAGAGCGTTAATCACCCACAATTCACGAAGGGGGAGCCTAGTGCAGCAAGTTGTTACTCAACACGGATTTGACGTTGTATCCCAGACAGTTTTGAATCTCCTTTCGGACGAGGTTTACGAGTCAACCCCGATTGCTCGTCAACGCTTTCCAGATCTCTTTGAGCCTCCGACGGAACAGACATCTACCGGGACGCAAATAGAAGCAGAATCGACTGGAACCGCGCAAGCCGCCCTTAATGGTATGGGAGAAACCGACCCGGATGAGAGCCAGGATATGCGTGATTCACAAGAATGCCCGGCAATAGCATATGGTACGTCTTGTCCATTGAAGGTTGTTAACACATATTGACACTGGCCAGTCACTAGCGATAGCACGGCAAGTGACATTGCTGGCTCATCATTGCCATTCCCAGTCCAACTTCCATTTCCTACAGAGCATCTCCTCATGGAGAAGCTGCAAAAGACCCTGGAACTCGCATGTTATCAGTACGGAACGAGAGAACTCCAAAGTATTATGCAAGAGCGCAACTGGGATTGTCCTGAGGCAGTAGAGCTTAATCAGTGGGCAGATCTGCTAGGACATGACGGAAACCTACAGTGGCAGGGCAGAGGCAAGCCACTCAAAGAGGTATTGCGTTCGATTGCACAAATCAGACATACGACAGTCCATCGCATCCGTACCGATTCAACGGGACTACAACAGTTTCTCGCAGATGCAGAGGACCTTGCCAGAGCTCTAGGAGACGATATATACACAGAAGTTATCTCAAAACTTCGTCTGGACGCTGAGTCAACAATTACAGAGCTCGCACAAAACAAACAATCTATTCAGCTTCAGCTGGACAAGGCTCAAGATGAGATAGCGAAGCGGCGTGCCGAACTCGATCTCGAAGAGCAGGAGAATTTGCGTCACATGAAAAGGGAGGATAAGAGGTACTGTGCTGAGGCGGGTGAGAAACTACAAAAAGCTCTTAATCTCATTGGAAGCTTTGCAGTAGCGTCGGAGACTGGGGACGCTGTGCTGAATGGCGACAGAGATTCTGTCTCTGATGACAGTAACTTGGATAACTCAGAGCATTTTGAAGACTGCAGTGAGTCATGATTGTCAGGTAGAGTTTTAAGAGCTCTATAGAGTATATCTGAAACCTTCTCGGCCCTCGCATAGGTGCTTCCCTTGATCTGCCTGTCTGTTATTATGACGGAGCATAAGCATTGTTAACGCGGCGACTACAACGGCAGCCACGTTGATAGCCATAACAGCCACGAGTCCAGGAATGTAGTTTGGTGCATCTTGTTGCCCTGGAGTGCTGTTAGATATGATATGTCAAGGGAAGGTTTGCCAACTTACGGAACACCATGCTCGAGTAGATTCCGCCAACGCCACTCATGCTGATGAGAAAGCCAGTGGATACAGCACGTCGAGCATCACCGACAATGTTGTTGGCCTGCCACGCAAGTGTCGTCACCACCAAGCCATTAGCACCAGCGACGCCGAGAAATGTGCCCACGTAGCGAGGTGTTGGTGAATTGAGGAACCCAGTCATGCATAGCCCAATGATGCCAATCAGGCCTTGGAAGATGACGAACGGGCCTCGCAGTCTCGTTTTATCAGCAAGCCACGAGATGCTCATTGCTTCAACGACAGCAAACAGTGCTGGGGGTGTACTTAGAATGAATGAAAGTTCAAGTGAGTATCCAAGGCCACCTCGCAGAATGATAGGCAGGAAGAACAAAAAAGCATAGACTCCAACGGCTCCGGCCATGTACATGAGTGAGTAGGCCCAGGGTTTCCAATCAGCAGCTGTCTGGCCAATGATCTTCATGGTCACTTTCTCTCTTTCTTCGGGACCTCGATCTTCGGCGAGGCGTTCTTTGACGAATATACGTTCTTCGGGGGTGAGGAATGTGTTTTTATCGGAGTCGGGAAAGTCGACGATGATGAACCATGAGCCGATGCCAGCGATGACGGTTATGGCACCTTCGACGATGAAGATCCACCGCCATCTGGAACTGTCAGTAATAGTAATTGCAGAGATAATAAAGAATGCCTACCCTTTGTAATGATGGGTCTTGGAGATCTGAATGAGGCCGTATGCCAGAATGTTGGCGAAAGCTGACAGCGCAGAAGCAGTCAAGAAGAAGCCGGCCATGCGCTTCTGGACCTCGTATCGCTTGTACCAGGATGATACAAGGTATACACAACCTGGGTGCCGATAAGTATGTTATCCATCTCACAGTTGGGACAGCTGGTTGCTACCTGGAAAGAAACCAGCCTCGAAAACACCAAGAAGAGCTCTCAGCACAGCGAGTCCTGTCCAGTTATTAAGAAAGCCAATGCCGAGCGACACCAAGCCCCAAGCAAAGGCTAGAAAGGCAAGCCAGTTCGCCGCGCCAAGTTTGTGAATGAAGGCATTGCTAGGAATCTCGAAGAGGATGTACCCGATGAAGAACACCATTAAGACAATAGACACGCGGTTACCGACGGCGAGGTCGAGGTCTTCATCCATGCCGGAGATACGAGCGACAGCGACGTTGGAACGATCGACGAGCGCGATTGTGTAAAGGCATCCGAGAATAGGAAGGAGTCGAGTATCAATCTTTCGAAGGACGCGCTTCTCGAACTTCGCGTCGTGATTGGATTGGACGTTGTCTTTGGTTTCAATCTGTTCTAGCTCATGTTTTTCGTCATGAGACATGTCAATCTCTGAGTGAGCGGTAGTGTTGGCCATTGCGATAGTGAGCGAGCTAGAAATGAGCTCATGCAGGTCTCGATCAAATCCGGGGAAATCTGGGGTTGCCTTTATAGACGTGCATTCTCGGCCAAGGTCGTCTCATTTGGTAGTTTTCTAGTTTGAGAAGGGAAACGTGAAGGATGAGTGATCTACAAGGCTAACCATAACCGATGGCGGGGATGACCATCGGCTATGATGACTCCCGGAGATATGCTAGACAAACAAACAGGTCGGTTAAGCTTGAATCGAGTTAGCGTGGTGAATCTGCGGGGTAGACTGCATCTGTTGATCCCGGCCCACTATTGTGGCACGCCCCGGACTGTACCAGGCGGGGAAGAGGACGAATGTAGTTTCTGGAGTGTCAATTGGACACAATGGATCAAGGAAGCCCTTCACAACGGACCAGGAGAACGCCCAACCATGGCAGGAAGAGAGGGACGGCGTGTGAGCGTTGCAATCGGCGAAGAACAAAGTGCGATGGATCTGTTACTGGGGTGCCATGCTCAGCTTGCAGGAAGAGTGGCCATCATGAGCAGTGTGCACTCATCCAATCTAAGCGTCGAAGGTATGACCCTACCCCTATGAAGCGAGATGATACTGATCCCCCCTGCGTAGAGGCCCCGATGGGAGATACATGTTGTTGCCTGACATCGAGTCGCGTCGCAGCTCGGACAGCCCCAGCTTTGCCCCAAACAACGACGATGAATCTATGGCCTTGGCCACAGAGGAATCTCCGACAGAAGGAGAACACAACAGTACTTCAATGCAACAGCCGGGCGATACGACTATCACTAGGCCTGCCTCTGATCAGCATGCGAGTCCAAATGCCCAGCCAAGCGTCGTCGGAGAAAGCTGGTATGCCTCATATGTCATGAGAGGTTACACGCCCGGTCACAACAGTGTTCACCGCCCAATCGGCGAGTGTAACGAAACAGTTCAGAGTGTAACCCGCGACACGAGAAGAGAGAGCGTCTGCAGTCGACCACCCTTGCCTCGTGAAAAGAAGAACCTCACTGATCTTCCATCACCGGAATTAGTAGATCGTCTCATCAAGGTATACTTCGAGCGGTTCCACGCCTTCTGTCCTATACTTGACAAGAAATACTTTCTCGGGTCCCTTGAGGATGGAACAATATCCGGTTCTTTACTCAGAAGCGTCCTCTTCGTGGCATCATTGCATTGTGATTCTGAGGTACTGCATCTCCTGGGGTACAGTACTCGATGGGATGCCAACAATGCTCTGTACAACAAAGCAAGCACAGCCTTCGACGCAGATCGGGAATCGAGTCGAACGCATATGATACTGTCGTCGTACCTGCTCCATTATTGGTTCGGAAGTCCGACGGCTTATCGCGATTGCCACTGGTGGCTTGCTGCTGCGATACGATCTGCGCAGTGTACAGGCTATCATAGGAGCACAAGAAATAGCAAGATGTCGCCTGAAGAGAGGTCACTGTGGAAGCGTATCTGGTGGTGTCTTTATGTGAGTACCTTTCTGGTGATAGAAAGCGTCAACTAACAGGCTAGGTCCGTGATCGCCAGATCGCCATCTCCACCGGGACACCGATGGTGATCAATGACGAAGATCATGATGTGGAAGAACTTATCGAGGAAGACTTTCCGGAAGAAGCTCCGGAGACTGTGCAGTATATCGTATCACAGGTCAAGTTGAGTAAAGCTAGTAAGCCAGCTGATGACCAATGTTAGCCACTGGAAACGCTAACGGAACAGTGGCTCGATTGTACTTCTCCCATTGCTCACCATCTCGCCTCTCGCTGTGTAAGGAAGCTCATGTGCTACATGAAGCCATGAGAGATATCCAGTCAACACTGCAAGACTGGTATGATTCTTGCCAAGGCTTGAACTTCTCCAACGGCCATCATCATCTAAGCCTGACACTGAAGGTCTGCTACCAGTACGTACCAAACTCCGCTTTGCCAAACATGAAGCTGATATCACTAGTTACTATCTAATCAACCTCAGCCAGAGACTGCAAAGACAGTGCAACGCCTCCAAGGAGGTTAAGCCGGTTCTTGATGCAGCGGCCCAAATATTCCACCTGGCAGAGAACTCTCTGCTTTTCTGGACGCCCGAGCATTTCCCTATGATCTAGTAAGTCGCAAGTACAATGTCCGTGACAGGAAGCTGACATACACTCAGTGTGTCTGCTCTCTTCTCCGCAATGATGGCCTTGGCAGTAGAAGTCAAAACATCAGCACCTAAAAGCGATCAGATATTTGTCAAGATCCGACCTGGATTACTGGCCCTCAAGCAGTTTGAGTCGGTTTATATCCTGGCGCGATGGATCAAGAACTTCTTCATGGATATACTAAACCGTCCACCCCATACAGACACGGAAGAAGCACAGAGACCGCCTACGGCCTTCAATGGTGACGAAGCAGAAGTCGGGGGAACAGGTACAGAGATGAGGAATAGCAGCGCGGATCAGGTCCTCGACATTGATATCCAGAGGAACACTGCACCAGCTAACCAAGCCACACATGACGCGACAGGCTTTGAAGACCATGGGTTTGCATTTGACCAAAGCTCAGGATTTGAGGGAGGCGGGTTTTGGCCGACATACTTGGCAAACGGTGTCTTTTCGGGCGTTCAGTCAAGTGACGACATGGAGTTCCCGCATCCAGACTCGTTCCAGTATCAAGCCATGTACTTTCTAGCTGATCTGGGCATAGCGAGTACTGAGCCTATAGATCAATAGGCATGTTGCCAGAGGCTTTCATTGTAATCTATGCATATAGCGTCTTGATACCTGGTTGGAACGCACAAATTCATATTCTTGACATACTATTAAAAGTGATTGGTGTCTTGAGCAAATGGGGGGATTCGAGGTTTACTGACCTAGGATTTGCCATAACATGAGCTGAAGGGATTTGACTACGACCAATAGTCTGTCCTGCTACTCCAAGAATGGAAATTGGTTTCTCGGGAATGGTATTGTCCATAGGCGAATGCTGATAGTATGATCTACAGTCCATAGCCGATGGCGCCATCCCCGAAGCGACTTGGAAACAGGACGGCCGATGAGAAATTGAAGTAGGTAGAGAAGAGAACCTAAAATAATAATTAATTGCGATTAGTTGCTTCTCTGTTTGTTACAACTGAATCACCTTTCCTTTTCTCCCAAGACTCCCTGTGATCTACTGATCTACTCAAGTCGTTATGTCGGCTCTACACAAATCTTTACGCCGGGTACTACATGTTGGGCCACGTACAACGCTTTCCCGGACCCGATTGCCAGCTCAGTGCTTTCTGTCAGCTTCCAACACACCAAAAACGCTAAGTTCAGGATCAACGCAATTGCAGACAAGTAGCAGAGGCAAGTCCTTCATTACATTGATAGACCAGAGACTAACTTCACCCAGGGCTATACGTACTGGGGTTGGCAGCATTAATAGTCGGCATGGCTGGAGCACTGAGTGTCAGCAGCCAGCCAACCAAGAGACAGCTATCATCGACACAGGCATTGATGGACACTGCTAAGATTCAACATGACTTGTCTGCATCAAATATTAAAGGTGCATGTAAAGAATTCGCCGCTATCTTGGGTCCTGAGAACGTCTCAACGGAACGTACAGATCTCATCACTCATTCTGGCTCAGACTATCAGTCGTATGCCTGGACTGAGGAATCCGCTATTCTTTCACAAGTCATCCTCTACCCTGAGACTACAGAACAGGTTTCAGAGCTTATGAAAGTATGCTTCCGACGTCGGCTACCAGTCACGCCATACTCGGGAGGTACGTCGATCGAAGGCCAGTACATACCCCATCTACAGGGCATATGTATTGACTTTGGTCGAATGAGCAATATTGTGGAGATCAACAAGTATGATCTCGACTGCGTTGTGCAGCCTGGGATTGGGTGGATGGATCTCAACGAGGAGTTAGCAGTCCACGGTCTGTTCTTCCCTCCTGACCCTGGTCCAGGCGCCATGATTGGAGGAATGGTCGGTACAGGGTGCTCTGGAACAAATGCAGCGGCATACGGAACTATGAAAGACTGGGTCCTGTCACTCACCGTCGTACTCGCGGATGGAACAATCATCAAGACTCGCCAACGCGCCAGAAAGTCAAGCGCAGGCTACGACCTGACGAGGACCTTTATCGGCAGCGAGGGAACCCTTGGCCTCGTCACCGAAGCTACGCTGAAACTGGCAGTTAAGCCACCCTGTGAGGCCGTAGCCGTGTGCACATTTCCAACGCTACGAGACGCGGCCTCGGCAGTTCGAGAAGTGCTGTCCAATGGCATCCAGGTAGCAGCTGTTGAGATACTTGACGAAGTACAGATGAAGAGCATCAATGATTCTGCTTTGACGAGATTGAAGTGGAAGGAAGAACCAACTCTGTTCTTCAAGTTCACAGGGAGCGATGAGTTCATCGTGGATCACCTTGCCAAGCAAGTTGGAATTATCACGAAGCAAAACCACAGCACGGCATACACATTCGCCTCCGACAAGACAGAGCGAAACGAATTATGGTCCGCAAGGAAGAATGCCCTTTGGAGCATGCTTGCCATGAGAAAGTCACCAACTGACAAAGTCTGGACTACTGATGTAGCTGTTCCTCTAAGCAGACTTCCTGCCATCATCGAGTTTGCCAAAGCCGACATCGAGAAATCAGGCTTACTCGGCTCAATCGTTGGGCACGTTGGCGACGGAAACTTCCATACACTACTACTATTTCCCGAGGAGAAGCGACACATCGCTGAAGAGGTCGTCCACCGAATGGTTGACAAAGCCATTGAGATGAAAGGTACAGCGACGGGCGAACATGGCGTTGGACTTGTGAAGAGGGACTATTTGGAGAAGGAACTCGGCAAAGAGGCTGTGGATGCGATGCGATCGGTAAGCGTTCTTGGACTGTCGATGGTGATGAGACACTAACGCGAGCGCACAGATGAAGAATGCATTTGACCCATTGTGCATATTGAATTGTGACAAGGTGATACGTATGCAGGCGGCATAAGTCAAAAGAAGGGTTTATGGTCGCACAGGAAAGAGAAAGAAATTTGATAGAAGAATATGAGGTGCAAAGAGAGCCAGAGGTTCAGTTACGACAGCGACGCCACAAACGATGGTCCAGGTCGCCACGCCGAGTGTCATGATCCCAGTTGCATGCGCCATTGGAACAGGACTTGCGGACACTGCGCTGTCAGAAAGAAGTCCTATTAGGCCCAACCTCTTCCCTGAACTCTTGGCAATCCAGTCCGGGGCCTTGCCCAGCGCCATACTCTCCCTAGACTCTTGGCACTCCAATCCGAAGCCTCATCCAGCGCCTCAATTTTCATCACAATTGACGACCCTAGCCTCAGAAACGCCCAAGGCTGACTGGCATCATGTATTTAGTTTCTTAAACCCTTACAGATTATTGTTCTGCTTAATTATGCTTATAAAGTGACTCTCGACCAAGAGTAGTCAAAACCCTGACCCTTCTAAGTATCTCTCTTTTCTACTATAACTAAATATCATCACTGACAACACCCACTTTCCAAACACAGCCTGCACCAGGGACTACCCTCTCGTCGACAGGGAAGATCAAGCTTCCTCCAGGAATCCCTCCAGCACATGCTTGGCGATACCTCGTTGGGATTCGCAATGCCTCAATAAGCAGATCGACTATGACAAGGGTCACAGTCAGCTACGTCGCGGGACTAACCTTTAACTACTCCATCGGAGTTGGTCTCACAGTAAACTACCTAGGAGCCGGCAATGAAAAGCTGGTGTCGGAGGTGGACTTGGCCATTCTCGCCTTTACATACGCCGTCTTCACCATCGGAATAACAATCGCTGCAGATGCTATCGTGCCGCACCTCTGGTGGGCCGCGAAATGGGCCGCTGTGCAGAAGGCTGGGCTCTCCGTCAAGGATGTGAGGCGGATTCTTCGTAGCGACAGTGCTGTGTCCGCGATCAAAAGTCTACTCGTGGGTCCGATGCGGGCAAGGTTTGTTGCGCTGTTCTACTTCGCGCTGCGGCTCGGCCCAGCATTTGGCCGTATGGGGAAGATCTCTCGACTTTCCAATGCTCAACAGCAACTGGTAACTCGCGACTTGACGGCCTGGATGAGGATTGAATTCAAGAAGGTTTATGGGTAGAGGATATGTTCAGATAGCTTATTGGGGTTTGTGTGGGATTCCATGTTTCCGGTACGAGTCACTAGCAAGGTCATCAGAATTATACCGCAGCTTAGAATGACAGTGTATTCTGTTTGCAATATTCTAGGATCACAAGACGAGATTCCCTTCACTTCTAATCAAAGTCTTGTTGTTACAGTTAATCCCTCCTACCATTGTCCCTCTTTCTATTTTATATCTAGTGCAAACGCCGAAGGTAGAAGCCTGCCGATATATAGTGAGGCAATACTAAACTTCGTGTTACAGAGGCCCTGATAGGAGATATACGCTATTGCCAGAAGTTGAATCTCACCGCAGGTCAGACAGCCCCAGCTTTGCCCCAAACAATGATGAGGAATCCATAGTGTTAACCACTGGGGCAACTCCGACAGAAGAAGAACACAACGGTACTAAATATATAAGGGAAAAGATCATCAACCAGTTGGTTTCATTTTCGAAAGTCAGCCCTTCAATGCATTGCCCAATGGGAATTAAAACTATCAATATTCAACCTTAAAGAATGATTTGTTATTATGCGTTAGCAAGTATGATACTAGATAACCAACTTTGAATAAGGCTATACAAGACCTTCCAATGCCTTCTGAACTTTCAGCCCCAGGCAAGCGGCCTCACTCAGGCTTCTGGCCATAAACATAGCGCATGGTGATATAACTGTGAACCTTGCGATTACGCAAGGCCTGGCGCATCTGCATAAGGAATAGTTGATATTCGTCCTTTGGCCACTGGAGAACCTCATTCCATAAGAGATATGAGTATCCTTAAGCTATAAATCAGTTCTGTTGGTATTGAAATAAAGAGTAGCTAACAAACCTTCGAGATCGTTTTCCAACGTCTGTTGAACAAAGCGGCCAATTTCAGCCATTGCAGGGTCTTTCGGCCACCCTCCAATAGGTATCTTAATTACAGATGTCAGAAGAGCTGTTGACTAATTGTTAGATGGCCGTGTATCGTACCTTGTAATCGACTATCTTAAGACCGGAAAAACCAGCCTTCTTTAGCCCTTCAGCCTGAAGGTCGCTAACAAAGAAGTCTCGGCCCAGGGCCTTACCGCCCTCTTCATACATTCTGTTACACGTCTCCCAAACTGGCTCCAAATTTGCAGTGCCGTCATCGCTTCGGATACGAACGTCAGCCTCTGCTGACTCGATCCAACCCCCCGGGCTGCAACAGCGATAGGCTTCCGCAAAGAGGTGATACCAATCTGGAATTGCTCCGAAGAGATAACGAATATGGATAAAATCGAAGTGATCGTTTTCCCAAGTCCACACCTCGGTAGCATCATCGATTTCAAAGCGCACGTTTGGGGGGACCCAGCTCGGCTGGCAGGGTGAGAGATCGGTACCTATGACATTGGCACTTGGGTATTGGTCACCTATGTCACTGAGTAGGCTTATTAGCAAAGAATTATGAGGCAATCATACAGAAGTTATACATTGCCCAGATACCTAACAATCGGTTAGTAAATCTTTTATGAAATTTAGGACGACGTACCGCTTCCAGTTCCCACATCCAGAACACTCTAGTACACAACAATTATCAGCATCAAGTGAAACACAAACGTCAAATCCTCACCTGGACATCTTTCTCGATTGGCGCAAGGAAGAGTTTCCCATCCAAAAGGAGGGTAAGCCAATGATGACTATCAAAAGATCAGCAGCACGCGATAAAGTGCGGCGCGGGGACGCACGTAATATCAATGGATTCCAGCTGCTGATCATCATTAGGAAATAGATAGTCGTTTGCGAACTTGGAAGCATGATATGTACGACCTTGAATCCGACGATACTCTAGAATGCTTTCCGACACAGAAGTTGTGGAACTTCCTCTGGGGAGCTTGTTAGCTCTAGGCGTATGCGATCGAGCTTTCAACCTACGCGTTGGAACCAAGTGATGAATCGGCCTCACTCTGAGACTATATTAACAGGTATTCTTGAGACTGAGGTATCTTTGGTTTACTTCTTCGTGATGAGCTGGTGTCAATTGTGGAGATGGTGTCGATTTCGCCGAGGATGGCGCCTTGGGTGATGAGCTCGATGTTGATGGCATCATGTGTTGCAGATCAAAATTCGTTCGTGTTGTGGAAATGCGAGAAGTGGAGAAGAGGATAAAATGCCAGAAATGTCTCATAATGGGGGCTCAAGGTATTTATCCTAGGTGTTGGGTGTTGGTTGTCAGGTCATGGTCGTACCAAGGTGGGGATGATCTGATTACCTGATGCAGGGGGTGCAGTACATCCTCGATCTGTAAATAAAAGCAGGGACATACGGTTAATTTATTTATTTTTCAGATAAGGCTTATATATAT
>JAADJF010000595.1:0-44377 GCA_012932015.1 Fusarium acutatum
GGACCAGCCCAAGGAGCTCCCCAAGGCTCAGGTTGCTCTGCTTTGCTGGTGTGCTGTTGCTATTGATGAGGGGCAGTAGAGGGGTATGGGCATTGATAATAGCTCTGACTATTTTATCTCGATTGGGACTCACCTTAGGTAAAGTGTTTATGTATGAAATGTATGCAATTGGAGCCAGCAGAACCTGTCTAGAGGCGAGAGAGAATGATGGTAAGAGGATATGAGGTATTGGATGCAATGAAGATGAGAAGGAAGAGAGAGGGAAAAAAGATGGCCACAGGAGGGGAGCACAAGGTGTTTATGAATGGTTTCCAGAAACCAGAGGAAATCCGTCGATCCATTAAAAGCCAAAAGTCAAAGCTCACTCCTCAAATGGGAAGCCCAGCCCAGTCAACGGTCAACACGAGAAAGGTATGATGAGATGTACGTAGCCTCCCATCTCCCGTCTTGTCTGTCTGCACGATTTTCCATGTCTCTCTCACCAAAAATTACCTGCGTAGTGGGGTCCGATTGACCTTGGAGGGGTGAAAATGATCTCACAAATCTCACCCTGGCCAATTCAACCAGAGGAGGGGTCCAAAAGTCCAGGTCTATTCTCCCCTGGACTGGGCTCAGGTCCCACTCTACGAAGCTTTAGTTGCAATCGCCTAGATCCAACCATCCCACATTGTCAAAAGCCACCTCAATGGTTCGCCGCTCACCTTGAGATCCATTGACATTGACATTACTGTAAACGGCCGACAAGAGAACACGCCAGGGTCCCAGTAAGCTACATGGGTCCTCAAAGGACGTCAAACATTGCTACTCCCTGTGTGTTAGATCGGCGTTGGCATTGGGTGATGACTAGCGATATGGAATTTTGCCGCCTTAGCATGCTATATTTCACGCCCGCCGACACAGCGCCGCACCGAGACCGAGAGGAGACGAGAGGATGGAAAACAGACCGAGAAATCATAATCAGTGTGATGACGAGCATAGTCCACCATATGCGCCTCCACACCCCTTCGTTAACTCTCTCATGTTGCTGTGCATCGCATCACCTCCACGTACAACAGTCCATTACATACAGCTCGATGCAGGCTCATGTTTCGCTCCCGTTGATTCCCGGCACCGCGGGCTCATCTTGCCCGTCGTCCGCCGCATCGCTGCCCCAGACTCGCCGTGCCGGCTCGAGGGCGTCTTCCGGTTGGACGATCCCCGTCCTGATCGGAAGCCAAGTTAACCAGGTGCAACGAGAAACGAGACGAATCCTCCCCAGTCCCGGAAGGCTGCATGTTGAACATGGTGCACAGCGGCATGGCTATTGATTAGTGTAGTTGAATAGCGGTTCTTACAATACCTTGCTTGCAGGCTTAACCATGTTCCTGCTTCAATCGGGCATGTTATTCCCACAAGACACTCTCAGAACTGCGTTATGCTTCGCTCAATTGTCGGTCAAGGCTCCAGAGTCGGTCGATGAAAGTTGATATGTTCTGATAAACATGGATGCTGATGGAGTGACCTGAGTCCGTGCCTATCAGCATCTCATGAGAATCTACAGCCAACAAGAGACCGGAGCCATCCCACCCCCCTCGCATCTGGGTGGGAAGTTGACGTCTGAATGCTTGTAAGGCCGAAGGCGTGGTTTGATACTGTAGAGTGCGATATTAACACAATGTATCAAACATGATCTGACTACAACCACAACTGGCAGTCTCTACAATTAGTCCGAAAAAATCATCATGCGTTGTTGGCCCGTGGGTATCGGTGGGTATCCACGAAGCGACAAATCGATTCATCTCAATGTTTTATCGTTATCGACATGCTATGACAGCCTCCCATTTTCAACTGAGTAATCCTTGTTCACATAATTCAAGATCATAATGCTGTCCACCCGTAACGCCGTATGTAGCAACCCAAGTCTATCGTCAGCTTCCGTCACTTAGAAGCGCTCCTTCATTCGTGCCGCAACCGTTCGGAGGTTGCCGTATACCTTGCCAGGCGGCTTGCCGAGAATCAGGCTCACAACTGACTCCCGAGCAAGGTGGATGTTCTTGAATCCACCCAGGATGTGAATCTTTGAATCAGCAAGCACGATTCGGGTTCTACTGGCGTTCTCTATAGCAAACTTTGTCTTTCCATCCTTTCCAGCAATTCGTCCTATAGCACGGGCCTGGCTGTCGCCGTGCATTGTTCGCACATCCTTAATCTCGAAAGTTTGGATGTAGAGGTCGTCGAGTCGCAGCAGCGCGATGGCATCGTCCACGTCAAACCCGAGAGTGAACGCCTTGACGAAATCTTCTCCTTTTTGCAGTGCCCCAGTATCAGTGGTATGCTTCGATGATCGCAGCTCGACTGTCTTTCGCTTGATGTTCATTCGACATTGTAGCTTGAGGTGCTCGACCAGAGGAGGGTAGATAGAAGTCCATGACTGTTTTAAAGGTGTCATTCGGTGAGGAGGAATAGGGATCTTGCGAGTTTCCACACGGGTAACTGGGTCCTATCAACGTTATTAGGATCATTGAAACTCTGCATGACGGTGTGGGAGTCTCACAATATCTCTGGCAGGCGCAAATCGAGGCCGTCCTTCCTCATCGATAGCCATTCCATTCTCATTGCTCTCCTCCACAGGCACAAGAACATTCGCATCGGTAGGAAGAGCGTCAGGCGCATCCAAAAGGAACTCCTCGTCGTTCTCTAAACCAAAATCAGATTCTGTTTCCACAATTCTCTTATTTCAGATTTTTCTTCTTTTCATACCTTCAACTGGGAGCGGAACGTCCACAGCGGGCGGGGCATCCTCAGCGTTCTTCAAAGCGGTCGGCGCAGGCATCGTGAATAATGAAAGAGTGGCTTTGCTTTGTGATAATCTCTTGCAATGGGGTTCTAGGGCTGTTCTCGAGGCAAGTATATATGTTAAAACTTTGGTCGCAGAAAATTCGTCCGAGTCAAATTCACACACTCCTAAGGTATCAGAGGTTGGTTTGGTGGGGGCGTTGGTGACTTTCGAGCAAACTGATCAAAAATTTGTGTGGCTTATCGTAGCTTATCGATTGGTTTTCTGCCTCCAGTAGAAAGGCGCGTCATGGAGTGACTTTTCCAACCAGAACCATGGAAGTGCAGCTTTGGTTAGCATTTGCAGTGACGGAATCTGTCGTTCATTAACTCCGACCAACTCCTCCTCCGTAAGAGTAATCTTGTTTTTTTCCGAGAAACTACAACAACAAAGTCCGTTTTGGCTCTGACTTCGCCCTATTTACGTTCTCGGTGTCGTCTTGTTTTTCAGTTAGGCACCATGATGCTGGAATGATGGCCAAGGGTATCCCCTCTTCTCTGATCGGGCGTTGCTTTGGTATCTGCTTCAATTATTCTCCAGCAACAGTCTCTTCGGTTACCATACGTCCTCTTGCAGAAATCAGTCGGAAATTGTCATTCTTACCGGCGACAATCGTGCTCTCAAATACTCGGTTTATTCATTCCCATCGAAAATGTCAGACTTTTGAAGACAATGCGTTGTTGCCTGTCACGCCAGCCTCTTCATTGCGCCATGCAATTCAACCTCGAAAATCTGTTTCCGAGCGAATAACCCCTCTTACAACACACACCTCAACTCTTAAAATATCCCACTGGTCATATTGGTCATCGAAGCCCTGGCAACAGCAACGATTGTACAGTGGTAGTGGTAGTGGTCAAGGTAATGGGTCAAAATGCTCTTGCGGCAAGGATATCACGGATGTTTCCCCCACACCAGCTAAAACAACAGAAGATCTGAAAAGGGTCAAGGCTTCGACATTGAACGAAACAAGCAAAGATGCTCTCAGTCAACCCGGGAAACAAGACCCTACAGGGTCGGATTCTGAGCCAGTCTCTTACATGTCCTATCTACACCTGCCGAGGATGCCGCATCGGCCAACCAAAGAGGAACTGCTCGAGGCCGCCAACGGCTTTTGGCAGCGACTCAAGGTTCGTCTAAAATGGGTGTCGATTAGAAGTATGAGACCGTGGAATATTGACGAATGGGGTGCTTTTGTTTCATGGTTTCTTTTCGGCCACCTCGCTTGGATTATCGTCGGCACAACAACATTCTTCTCCCTGATCATTTTGTCAATCAACACTGTTGTTGCCCAAGGTATGGTAGTGTGTTTCGTACGAAGAATCTATATGCTAACGTACACCAGAAACACTCGCGCAATGGGTAGGTGACTATTTGACACAGTCTGCTGGCGTTACCGTTGTTTTCGAGTCTGCTATTGTTCCCAAGTGGCGTGATAATGTTATCTCTTTCCGCAACGTTTTTGTGTCCCGACGACCTGGCCAAGGCAACGTCTCATCCGTAAGCAAAGGCTCATCAGATGCTGCCGCCGAGGCTGCTGCTGGCCGCAAAGCAGATTTCGTGGGAATATCTGAAACTGAGGACGATGGAAACTACACTCAATTTGACATCACTCTTTCAACGGTCAATGTCACGTTGTCATTCCTGAACTGGTGGAATGGCAAGGGACTGTTGAAAGATGTTGAAATCAAGGGTGTTCGCGGTGTCATTGACCGAACTTCAGTGACATGGCCAGCCGAGGAGGTCGATCCTCTGTCATATCGTCACAAGCACCAACCAGGAGATTTTGAGATCGAAAAGTTCAAGATGGAGGACCTATTACTCACCGTTCATCAACCGGGTGGGTTCCGGCCATTCTCTATCAGCATCTTCTCTTGCGAGCTGCCCCAGCTTCGCAAGCAGTGGCTATTTTATGATTTCCTTTCAGCCAACCACATGTCAGGGTCTTACGATGGCTCTCTGTTTACGATCCATCCCCGACAAGTCCACGGCGTGGTACCCAGTGGTAATGGTGACCCAGAAGCTTCCGTCGGTTTTGGTGATCCCAAGGCGTGGAAAAAGTTCAGTCGGCTCCGAATTGATGGTTTGAAGATAGACCATCTCAACCGCGGTGTTGAGGGGCCTTTTGGCTGGATATACGAAGGGAATGTTGATATTGTTGCTGATGTCATGTTTCCCGCTGACACCGACGAGAGCATCACCAAGGTCATGGCCGACTTCTACGATCAGCTTGAAGAAATCGTCGACACAAATAGGCACCGCTTCATGCGCAATATCCAAGAGCAAGGCCCTGCTCTTCTTACATCAGGGCACCTTTCAGACTCAGCTGGAGATATCCACGGCGAGGAGCCAGCCGTCGAGTCACAGACAAGTGAGGATGAGCGTCGCTACCTGATCATGGACCTCCGGATCTCCATGAACGATGTCAAAGCTGCAGTTCCTCTCTTCACCAAGGATATGTCATACGTCAATCAGGCACTGGTCCGTCCTATCGTTGCTTATATCAACGCGAAGAAGACATACATACCAATCAATTGCCGTATCGTGAAACGAGCCAGCGACTTCGATGGTAGCTGGTCGATCTTTGACTGTGGTCTAATGAACGATATGTCAGCGGAGACATATGATGCATTTGCGAATGACGTCGAAAACCAACAGAGCCGAGTTCGGCGGTTCAAAAAGGTTGGGTTCTGGACCTTGTCGCTTGCGGTCCATGCCCTCTTTATGGGAATGGCGGGCAATGTGGTGTGAGTTCCCTGCCACGGGCTCCTGCTCTGCTCGAGTATAAACGGAGCATGGGGGTCGAATGACGATACGTGTGCGACTTTGTATATTTTATCGGCGTTGTGTAAGAGCAATGACTCGTGTAAAGGAAAGGCGACAAAGGCGTTAAAGATTGGAAAGTAAATGATACGGCTGACGGTGGCTGGCGTTGGTGGAATTCTATATATGAACGATGAGGACCTCGTCCCTGATTTTACTCTACTGCTTGATCGCTTATAGGAGCAACATGATGGGCGGCAACTGATGAGATACCCTTGCCGTAGTGGCAGCCTTCATCACATGAAATAGCATGAGTTGCCTCCGGTATACGAATGAACATGATCTATGAGCTATGCAGACTAGATTCAACAGTGTTCCATTTTTTCCAGTGTATTGCAAAGCGCCCTCTAGTTTTTATCTAACGAGTTCTGAAATGAGACTAATCAAATATGCCTCAGATGCCCATGGCGTCTGATCGTCAAAAGCAATTCCATATACGAAGCCCGTATGAAGAGTATGTTAAGAGCACGAAATATGCTCTGCGAAGCTGGTTCTGCATCGTTCCCATGTATAATCCTTGACGCCCTCCACTCTTCCATGTATTCACCATCTTTTGAGTCTAAGGCACAGCCCTCTCCGATACACCACCCTCTCTCTGCTGCCCTTCTTACGTCCGAGCACCCCAAGAAGCCTTCATGGCTGTATCTAGAAATCACAAAGTGCTTTTTGCGCCAACGGCATGTCTCGAGTTGCCCAGCTCGGCGAGCAGTCGACTCGATGGATAGGGGGCATATGGGTATGAGTTGAAGTGGGAAGCTGCGGTTTAGCATCTGGACGAAAGCTACCCCTGCTGTATTGTTTAACAACGCTTCACATAAAGTCATCACTGGAGGAAAGTCAGTACAGTGTCTCAGCGCCTGTTTCGAGGGGGCACTAACTCTCCAAAATCATCAGCATCGTCATAAGTCGTGGTGTCGGCGGCGTTAGCGCGACCAGTAACCAGGGACGTCTTCGTCTTGGCAGCCTTTGTCTTCTTGCCTCCTTTATCAGCAGCCTTCTCCTCTCGCATCTTCTCGTTGCCCAGAGCAGTCATCGTACTGGCCAGCTTCTTGATCTGTTCGCTGGGCATATCCTTAGCAAGAGCCTTTGTGAAATCCTGGAGAAACAGGCTGTAGTGGGCATTCTTCGAGTTGGCTGAGATGATAGGAGTAAGAGTGGTGCGGAGAGTCTCGAACTGAGCCTTAGTCTTGGGCTGGAAGAGAGGCAGTTTGGAAATGTCGATGGTCTTGGTTGGGTCGTTGGAATCGACGACGACAGTAGCAGGACGGGACTTGGCACGGCCGGCGCTGATACCAATATCTCCAAACATGTCGGCGGCGTGTGCGAGATCGGCTTCCTGTTCGGTGCGTCGGAGTCGCTCGCGCTTCTCAGCCTCTGTCTCTTCATAGTCCTCAACATTGGCGGCCCCGGCTCTCTGTTGGGCACGCTCGGCCTGGTGTTCAGCAATTCGCTGGCCTTTAGGTTTCTTGGCTGCGGCAGCGGCTGCGGCAGCCTTCTGCTTGGCCTCGGCAGCCTTGCGCTCCTTCTCACGCTCGACCTCGGAGTCGTCATCGGCGTCCCATGAATCTAGAACCTGTTGATGGGGAGAAAGGTGTCAGCGATTCGAGGGTCAACGACACCTACCATGTTTCGGGGCAAAGACTTACGTCGCCATCGTCCTCTTCGTCGTCAAACTTGCGTCGAGAAGCGGCACCGGTACCAACAACGGGGGAGCCGGAGGAGCTGCTGTCGTCGCTCTCTTCGTCGTCTGAATGCGCTTGTTAGCTGTTCATGCTCTTTAAGGGCGTTGCTTGCCGTGCAAGCATCAAACCCAACGACCCCGCAAAAGTCCATTTCGCTTGAGACATCACAGTAGTCTGTATGGGTTCCAGACTGCTGTTTGGAAGGTGTTTATACGTACCCCACTTCTTAGGAGGCATGATGTCTGTTCCTGGCAGTATAGTACAGTATCGCGTTTGGTGGTTGACAGAGTTGAAGTAGGGTGGATTTCTGGGGTGCGAGGATGTGTGAAGGGTAAGTTTTGTGTGAGTTGTGCGAGTGTGGGTGGATGTTTGATGCTGCGGTACAAAACGGGTCGAAGACGGATCTTGAAAACAAGGAACAAAGGAAGGGAGCATAAACGGAAAACACTAAAGGGACCGGATTTAATCCAATATCACCATCTGGTATTTATATATGTACACCACGAGAAACGTTTCTGTCTAGCATATACTTTTCATAGATCTATCAAAACTACGGTATTGGTATTTGCTTTTCAGGCAGAAAGCCTTTACTCCCAACCAGCATATTTAAAGTGGGATGGAGGGGTTGTCGATCTAGAGGAGGGGCAATTTTTTAGTGTGTGAAAGTTTTGGCCCATTAAAAAAAAGAAGAAGAATTGGCGCATTTTTCTACACTCTAAAACCTCTCCGTCAATCATGATACATCCGCGGCCAATTTCATTTCAAGAGGAATAAGTCAGACTTTAGTGTAGTGATCATATCCCCCCAAATGATGGCATAATCTCTGACTAGGTCTCTCTATGCTATGCTATTCTTATTAGTTAGTACTTTTAATACTGTAAACCCTGAAATTACACTAGCACTTACTTCACCCATCTCTACGAAGGTAGTAAGAAAGGCTGAGTCCTAGCTCTGAAACTACGCTGTTTTTTCTACAACACTCTAATGCCATTCTCGCCTACTGTTGTTCGAAACCTTAGAGACTGGATGAGTTACTACCTTGACATCTGATGTTGTATACCATCGCGGAGGTGGCAATGTCTCGGTGTTATGGTGTAGTAGATTTTTATCATGACTTACCCGGTACCACTAACACCCATCCTTTGTAGTACTTTTTTATTGTAATCTACCTCATGAGTTTCCTTATCTTTATGCAATATGATTTGCACAAATATCATGCATTTTAAGTATTACATAGGTACATTATCTAGGCTGAGTAAGTATATAATGATGAGAAACATGTTGTAATACGCCCCTGACTACCTACCCATTCTTTTGCGTGGTTTGACAATACGGGATATACACATTGACCTTGGCAATAACAACCAATTCTCCTCCATTTACCTCACAGATACAATGTGCTCATCGCAGATGGGTCAGTACACAAGTTTAAACTGAGACATATCGGGTGTTGTACCCTTTACATGATATGTCAAGCTTCATCATTCTTACCAAGGGAGAATTTGTCGAGTCAATACTTGCATCGCTGGGACTAGACCACGACGTATCCATGTAAGTCAACATCTTAGCATCTCCGGTTATACGAGGATTCACACAAGCAGCTGACCATAAAGCCTTTGATTCACCCAATGGATAACTATCAGCATCCCGGAAAATCCCCAGTGAGTTTGAATGGCCAAGCGATGATGTCAACTGTGTAGTGTTGATATCGAGAAATCCCGATACCAGCTACTGTATCCGCATCAGACCGGTGTTTAAAAAATGCTCCTAGATTAGTGAGCAAGTTTCCAAAGTAGTCAAATAATAGGACCGTTTATAGCACGTGCCATCAGCCTCTTGGTTGATGTCAGATCGCGTGTGATTCCTGAGCCAGGATTCATGATCTCCGCTGCGAGTGCTGTATAGTAGTCAACATCCGAGTCCTCCCGATGAACCTCACTCACGTGGTAGCGAAACTTTTGAGCCGCAACCAACCTCTGACGGATCTTTGTCATGTTCCCGATTTAGGTCCTCGGGAAGGTCTTTCTAGCGTTTCCACTGACTGTCCCGATTGCTTGGGCCCCTGCGGACCATCGTAATTGACAAGGACTTCGGTACTGGTACTCGTCTGAACGGCCTGGCTGGGTTAGACTTTGACAGTTGGCCCGGTTCTAGTTAGCGGCGGCCACGGTGTGCCGCAGACGCCGCTCACCTTGAGTACTTGTCCCGGTCTGTCTTCGTGCACTTCCCCTTGGTAACGTCTCTTGTCAGCAATTTCACGCCGAATTAGAACGGCGTTTGGACATCTTACTGATACAGAGACCAGAATTTTCTCGTTCTCAATCGGACCCCTGGGGTATGCTGGGGATGGCGTCTGACATGCAGACACACCTCTCTGTAGGCTTATCTCTGGAATATATATAGAGATTCACTTGGACCTCCTCAGGCAGAACCTTCATCATACTATCTTCATACCAAAGAATCAGCTCGATCAATGATAAGCTGAGGCAGATACCTGCAATAAGCATACCATATACCGAAGGCACCATAACTCTTGCTCGCCCCGATGTTGTCATTCCAAATTCAGTATAGCCAAGCTTCACGGCAGGCACCAAAAGCTGTTGCACTTGGCTTTGTTCGAACCATATCTTCTTCTTCATCTCTGGCGAGAGCTCCTATAGCTCTTCGAGCCGGTTGTGCCGCTCCCCAGCAACATCGGCTCTTCTCATCGACACCAACACACCAACTTCGTGACTTCTTTCCAGTCAAAGAGACGCCACATATCCAGACGACCAAGCCAGCCTGGCCACACGAAGGCTACACATATGATGAAATGTTGGCGGTCGAACCCGCTCATCGACCTCCCAGGACAGTCGGTGACTATACAGCCTGGAAAATTGTCCGCTTTGCCAGATATTGCATGGACAAGGCCACAGGTATGGACCGTGATCAGAAATCCGACAAGACCAAACCGACCACAGCCATCGAGGCTCAGAAGCCACTCACCGAGGCTCAATGGGTAAGCCGCAACCCACCTGTGCAACATATCACGAAAGAATAGACTGACAATGACAAAGTTGATTCGATTTATCTTCCTCGAGAGCGTGGCGGGAGTTCCCGGCATGGTTGGGGGCATGTTGCGCCATCTCGGCAGCCTTCGACGCATGAAACGAGATAATGGCTGGATCGAAACACTCCTCGAGGAGAGCTACAACGAACGAATGCATCTTTTGACCTTTATGAAGATGTGTGAGCCTGGTTGGTTCATGAAGATGATGATCATCGGTGCTCAGGGCGTCTTCTTCAACAGCCTGTTTGTGTCCTATCTGATCTCGCCCAAGATTGTCCACAGGTTTGTCGGTTACCTTGAAGAAGAGGCTGTTCACACCTATACTCGTTGTATCAAGGAGATCGAAGATGGCAACTTACCCAAGTGGAGTGACCCCAAGTTCCAGATACCCGACATTGCTATCCAGGTGAGTACTAATCGATACCCGTATAACGAAACATTCAATATTGATGCTTCTCTAGTACTGGAAGATGCCAAAAGAGCACCGTACGATGAAGGACTTGATCCTCTACATCAGGGCTGATGAGGCCACTCACCGAGGAGTCAACCACACACTTGGTAACCTAAACCAAGCGGAGGACCCAAACCCATTCGTCAGCGAGTACAAAGATCGTGAGCCACCCAAGCCCGCACTGAAGCCTACCGGCTACGACCGCGTCGAAGTCATCTAGGGCTGTCACAAAGCGATCACCAACATTAGCCGAACAAAGCCTCGTGGCATCAGACGAGCTCGTACGGATTATCTTGTCTCATTTGCTCGATATGACCAGAAATTCTTGGATCGAGTATTGTAGTTCTTGCTTATTTGCACATGATACCACTGGGAAACAGGAGTTCAACTTTGGAAGGAGTTTGCCTGGTTATTTAAACACACAAATCTGCATTTGATGGCGTTATGTTATGGAATCCCTACTCTTGATGATCCTCGAGGCATTGTTTTAGTTGGGTAAAAAAAGAAGAGAAAACCATATCCCAGTGGTAAGACGGTTCGATTAGTTCAACCACAAACCATCTACTGCATGTGAAGCTCGTGCCGCCAGAATGGTCTTGAAAACAATACTTAGTCACAGACGGCATACACATGCAACAATAACTCGATGAGAAACTCGTATACGCCTCCGCAACCTTAGTAGGGACCTGGCAATACGTAAGAACAACCGAAAGAATAACCACATCACTTTCAGGAACTTTCACCTCAATTTCGCACGTCGAGCTTCCTGCCTTTTCAGGCAAGGTGGGAACCAGTTCGCGTTTATTTTAGTGCAAGGTAAGGTACCTTAGTTAATAAGCTTCTTTTTCTCCGGTCCGGACCGCGTCAGCAAAAACTCGAAATCTGCCTTGCGAGGATCCTCAAACGCAAAGGAAGAGTCGGCTGTCACCGAGCAAGGCAGGGGTCTGCGTGATAAGCTGAAACTGATGTCACGACTGTATCAATGCTTACCGACTTGCTCCCATCAGCACGCAAACCATCCTCTGCCTCTGACGCGAGGAGAAAGAGAGCACAGCCTTGGATTGTGGGGTCGGATCGTGGGCTGCGTGTAAGGCTGGGGGCGGTGTAAGTGGGATATACGTATTCTGTCATGGCATGAATATGTGTTTCGGACAGTATTTGCACGAATGAGATGGTGAATCATCAAGTAAAGCATGTATTCATATTACCAACGCGTTTTCATTGTGTTGGTCTCTTCTCCACCTGGTTACGTTACCAACGTATAGATTTTAGAGGCCCGAGTAATATTCTGTCTGGCCAACTTTTTCTCAGGTACATGGAGGCACGCTAGAAGCATCACTTCTTCGAGAGGCAGTGCAGAACTTGCATGGTGGATGACGATCCAGGGACAGGTCAGAGGATGGTCTATTAAAAGCTCGTACGATCGAGCTATGTGCTCTTTGCGGCTAGCAGAATATTGTAAAATGGCCATCAAATTATGTATGAGCATTCCCTCGCCTGACAAGCCACTGAGTGGAATGCTCAAACCGACAAGTATACCAGGCAAGACGCTGTTTACACTCATAAACCTATGCTTGCATCGCAACGAATGATATAAAACAGGATAGGGCTGAAATGTGACTCAAACTGCCTACTGCCTAGGTTAGTAGTTACCTGTGCTTCTATAAGCAACTGAAATCTGTATATGAGAGAGAAAGTGACATGAACGACAAGGTGATTGCGGAGCTTTCTCTTACAACCCTTGCTTGCAATCTGCTGATTCGATAGCAAGCGCGTACCGGATATTGATGACAATATTGAGGGGTGAACAAAAGATGTGCAAGGCTCACTAAATCCGGCGGTCTTCTCTAGCGAAAACTCTACTGACATCCATGATGGGAAATACAAAAGCCTTGCAGTGGACGAGGAAGGACGGCAGCTTGTTGGCATGAAAATATGGAAACATGCCAATACACTCCGTACTGAACGAGGTATATGATTGCGGCCAAAGACCAGAATCCTAGAATTCCAGATGACACTCCAATTTTGCACACGCAAAAGTGCCACTACTTGACGTGGTAAGTTGGATATTAGTTAAGATGCGTAGTGCTGATGCTCATTTACCAAGAACCGCCAATCCAGATGAGCGGGACACATGGTAAGGAATGTGCCTATTGCTTAATGTTTATGAATTAATTCAATGAAGGCCCAATGAACTTGCGATGAAAGTTTAAAAAAAATAAAATATAAAAAAACAACAACCTAAAAACACATGTCTACCTGAATGAATAACCGTTGCAACGCATGGGATAACCCAAGTTGTGAAATGAAACTGATGAGGTCGTTTTGATGGATGTTATTATCGTACTTAATTAACCCGCATTGAGTTCATTTCCTGCCTTGTCCCCTTCGCATCTCTTGAAACTTATCTCATCCCAATAAATAATTAACACAACACTATTGATACCGACTACCCCATGTTGATTTAGCGATATCACGATTGTCATCAACCTGGAGAGCAAGTCTGCCTCGCTTGCAACAGGTCAAACGATCCCAAATACTGTTAAAATTAGCAAACCTCGGTACTTGTCAACCCAAAACTACCTCCCTTATCATGCATACATACTTACCTTACGCAAACAGCTGTACCTGACCTCATGCCCAGGGCACACTAGCTCTAGTTCTCATTCGTTCGACGTGTCTCTGCACAGCCCTCCACACCATTCTTGCCCTACATAAACGTATGCCACGGGGAGGGAGAATCTTGTGCGTTTAGACGCCTGTACTGTACATCAGATCTGACGCACCAAATCCCGTTCCGTGTGGTCGGCCTTTTAATTGGTATTCTGGATGAAAAGGGACCACGCACATACACAGAGTACTACTCCCTTACAATCAAAACTAGGTACCTACGGACCAGTGCTAGCCGCCCGGCTTTCGCCCTCTCTCTTCTCGTCCCAATAGAAGCTACCAAGAGCGGAATCTTCCAAAGTAACATAAATTATCAGAGTCCTATCCCCTAGACCAGGTATAGCTCCTATCGACCAACCTTATTAATTGTAACGCCGTCGCTGCTTGCATTTATTCGTGCTGTTGTGCTGTGGTACAGATTACAGGACAATACCCGCCCGCCGCACCACAACCCACCCACCACTACCCAAGCAACTCATCTCCACCATCATCTTCGTCTGCGCATCCAACGGACTACAGCAGCATTCCCCATCCTCAATATCATAAACAAAACAATACCGATTTTCTACACGTCGCATTCATCTACTTCAAACTACACCGTTCCCGCCCATACTGCGCGTTTCGCAACCCCTTCCACGCGTCGGCCGCCGTGATAGGATAGTCCCCCGCCCATTGCATCACCTTGAAAGCGCACAGCCCCCGGCATCGCCACGGTGCCTGAAGGCTGACTCCAGAGTCTGCCTTGTATACACTATTCTACAGTACTTCGTCTGCTTCTAAACTCGGAAACATCATGGATCAACAAGCTCAACGAGGCCGGTCGCCTTCGACTGGCCATCAACACCCTCATATAAACCATTCTCATTCCCCGTCGCCGGCGCCCTATCAGCATAACGATCCATCCGTTGGTCTTGGTCTCACTCTCGACCAGTCCGCTCAACAATCTTACGAGGCCTTCAACAGTTCAGGTTTTCTTAGCCCTCAGCAATCGCCTTCTTTCCTTCCTCCTGCGCATCAACAGAGCAACTCCTTCGCTCAAGCCAACTTGTCCGACCCTGCTATTCTCGACCCCAATAACACCACCTCATTCGGACAGCAGCCTGCCAGCTCCGACACTTCGCTACCCTTCAATAATCAGGCTCAGGCAGCTTACCTGTCGCCGAACCTTAACGATAACGACTTCTCTCTCTTTCCGAATACTAGTGGTCAGGGTGACCAGTTCAACGCCCCCTTGTTTGACCAGTCTACACTCAATCCTAACGACATGAATACCATGGCATCGCAAGGGCATCACTCGCCTACCCCTCCTCATCTATTCCAGCACGATGCTCAACAACCTGGTTCTGCTCACCAGTCGCCCGCCTTTAACCAGCACCAGTTCTCTTCACCACCTAGCCATTCGCGACATACTTCACTCGGTCCAGCAGATGCTTTGCTCCCAAACCAGATAGCTGATTGGAATCAGCCACAATTCCAGCGCCACCGTCGCACGCCCTCTGAGTACTCAGACGTTTCGTCCGTGGCTCCATCACCGAACCTTGTTAGTGCTGAGTCCTTTGAGACTGATATCGGTGGGCACTCGCCCGCACATCATCCTTCTGATGGCAGTCTATATCAAGAGGTTTTGAGTATGGGTAACTTTAGTCTCTCCGACCCTCAAGTCGGCGGTAGTCCTGGACACCAGGGTCGTAGTCCTTCCCATAGTCCCGCAATCAGCCCCCGCATTGTTCCTCAGCAGATGCCAGACCTGAACCAGCTGAATCAAAACAGTTTTGGTTTGGCAGGTCCTCACAATCCATATGGAGTTCCCTCTACCTATCCTGACGTTTCAGCGCCCGTCGAGGCCTTCCCTTCCCTCCAGCCTTCAGGCGCTGATTTGTCGTCGATGGCCCCTCCTGCGATCAATATTGACTTTGCGCCTACAAATGCTAAGCAAGGTGCTTTTGATACTCCCAAATCTCGTATGGATCAGGATTCTCTGACCCCGCCAGACAGAGGTATGTTTGAAGGCGAAGCCATTGCTTTTGAAACTAGCTCATACATTTTAGGTCGCCCCCGATCCCGTCCACGTGCAGTGACAGACCCTTTCCATCCTGGTGGCGGTCTGCTAGGTCGCCAAGGAAATTCCAACATCATCTCGCCTTCCCTAGGCGCCGACTTAGCAGCAAGAGCAGACTCCAGATCTTTATCTCCTCTGGACAGGCAAGGAGGGACTTCACCTTCCAGGAGAAGACAGTCCACATCGGCTGTCCCCAACAACGTTATCGCTCTCAGACTGGCCGATCCTGAGTACCAGAACAACCAGGACAGCGGGGCTGCCAAGCGGGTTCAGAAACACCCTGCCACTTTCCAGTGCACATTGTGTCCCAAACGATTTACGCGTGCGTATAACTTGCGTTCACATCTGAGAACGCACACAGACGAGCGTCCTTTTGTGTGTACAGTATGCGGAAAGGCATTTGCTAGACAACACGATCGCAAGCGACACGAGAGTCTTCACTCCGGAGAAAAGAAGTTTGTATGCAAAGGCGATCTCAAGGTTGGAGGTCAATGGGGATGTGGTAGAAGATTTGCCCGTGCCGATGCTCTAGGCCGTCATTTTAGGTCCGAAGCTGGCCGCATCTGCATCAAGCCTCTATTAGATGAAGAAATGATGGAACGACAGCGACTCTGGCAACAACAACGGATGCAGCAGAACATGGCGCAGAGCATGGCTGCTGCATCCAGTATGCCAATTGATAGCCCTATTTATCCTATGGATCCTTCGGGCAACCCAATGCTTCCAGCGGCTCTCTTGGCCCAGTATCCTGCATTAGCTCAGCTGAACTGGTCTACACCTGATGTGAACGCTGGCATGGACGACGAGGTTAGTGGCCGTTCATCGTTTGATGCCAGCGACTACGACGAAAACGAAGACGGTGGGTATGTGAGTGGCCCTGGCACGGGGTTTGGTGAGGGTGGGATGGGTCAAGGCTTTGGTGAAATGGGATACGCGAGCGACTTCGGGGGCCGGTAAAATGGGATCACTCGCCATAAGAACATGCATACATTGTTGACGCGATCAATGCCTTTTTTTTTTTCCCCCAGTTATCGGCGTTCTTTACCTTGCGCCCTGCTCCTTTCTCTATCCCTCAGGGAATTTCTGTTTTCTACTTCACAGCCGTCTTTTGGATATGCTAGATGCGACGTGGTTACTGCATCACAACGGTTATACATACAACTGGATCCGGCGTGATTTTTTATCATTTTTCTTATCTTTTTGGGGAGTGTTTGGGTATAGACGGTACGCGCATAGATACCAAATCTAGTCTGTTCTGTTCATTCAATATGACGTGCTTTATCTCTTATTTCTCGTTGAGTTTGATTAGGTTTCATAGGTAGTTGTAGCTTGCTTTTAGATCTCGGTCTGCATATGGCTCATACATCCTGGCAGTTACATATGATCATACAATATCAACAAGTATAGTGAAGATCTCGATTGCTTGAAAACATAAATGGTACTTGGCCATCTAATCAGACAGTATGAACGATATCGACGTCTAGGTTACACCACACATTGACTGGCCACCTTTGTTACTTTTGGCCAGCCTTGACTTATGGAAGCCCTCCCTTCTTTGGATATCTGGCAGTAGTTATAGTAAGAGATTATAAAATACCAAGTCAAACCCACAAATGACAATACCAACGCCTTGCAAAAACACCGCACTGCCTTTCCTTCTCCCACTTTTTGAACACATCCATGTGTTGATGACTACTTCGTTTCTTGAATTAGAGTCATAACCGGATAGCATATACACATATGATCAATACATCGGCGAGGTTCCAAAGTAATCCTTAAATGTTTTCGCCATGAAATTCTCACAAATTTCACGATGTACAGCCACACAAGACTCGGTAATGAATGGCATCAGGAGAGAATTGCATTCGAGGAGAACCTGCTCGTGTAGCTCGAATTCGTCCCCTTCAGCAGTCGCCGTGCTACCTGAGGCAGTGCTATCAGACCCCGCAGGTGATATCGGACCCGAGGGCGATCGGCCGTGCTGTTGTTGGCGCACCGTCCACTGGGCTCGAACGACGACGCCCACAGGTGCTTTCGCACGAGAGCGGAGGCCATCAGGTATTACCTGAAAGATGGCCTTGTAAGAAATGGTTTTGCCAAGACCAGGAGCGAGATTGACGAGCTCTTGCATCTGAAAAGCGCGAAAGGAGTCATCGAAGGCTCCAAAGAAAGGGTCGTCAGCTGTGTCTGCCGGATCAGCTTGGACTTCTTCCAAACTCGTCACTGTCCGGTGGTGGGCGACAAATGGGTCTACGGCTTGCAGAGCTGCTACCACGGCGCTGGGAGGAAGAGTGCCCGGTATGGGTACAGATATCGAGAGAAGTTGTGTCGAGCGCATTTTATGTAGATTTGGAGGGCTTCTGGCGATATAGATGGGTGTCAAGTATCTGCGAACGGGTGTAACGAAGATGAATAAGAGGGTGCAGAGAGAGCAGTTGAGCGTGGTTGTCTTGTTAGACGAAACTTGGCCAACACTGGCGACTAGAGTCTGCGGAAGTTGGTAATGTTGAAGGTAATGATATCGAGATGTTTATCCTTGTAAGACTGGCCAAGGCGTACATGGTGATTGTCAATGGCGATTGACGATTACTATCTCATTCGAGATAGTTGAAGAGTAAATCAAGGCGGACTGATAGCGACAGCAGCGAAAGAAGAGACAGCCATAGAAAAAAAGGGCGTTCTTCGCAAAGGCCCAATCAACTTATCCTCTGCAACATGCAAGACCAAGACGTGTTAGTCGGCGACAAGATTGTGATATCCAAAGGACAAAAAGATGCTCGACAAGAACAGCGGAGAATAAGTCAAAGCCTGCGCCTCACACAGACTGCTTCATGTCCTCTCTTGGCTCTTTGTTCACATGAAACGGAGATTGAATCCGACGACAAGCGGAGCAGTGCGGATATGAGAGGTATGGATGGATGGCATGCACTGCGCTTCCATGCAGGGCGGGAGTTGAGAAGCGAATAGGCGCCCGCGCGTATCGGAACAGGAGCAGTCTGTTTTGAAGTCTCACAGCCCTTGCACCTCGCTCTTTCCTGCTTTTCTCCTGGGTTCGTGCGAAAGCGATACCAGGGGGACAAGAAAAGAGCAAAGAGGTGATATTGCGTCGTGTTGCGTTGAATGAGTTGGGCAAAGTTACGTTCGAGGTGAGTTGAGTTGAGTTGAGGCTAAACCAAATGGTGGCTGAAGAGTTAAAAATATACCGTACCTACACAGTAGAGTACTACCTACCCAAGGTATAGTAGTACCTAAGGCGGGGGCATATGGTGGCTGAGGGGCCCTTGTTACAGTGAGTGTAAGGAGTCTGGGAAGAGTGAACACGGAGCAAAGAGGGGAGATAGGTAGATGGAAAGAGTGAAACGAGGGATCAGGTTGAGTGAAGATTGTTAGTAATGACTTGCAATGCCAATGTGAAAGGGAGAAACTAACGTAGCTCCGATCACCTTAGGTTAATTACTATGTACTTTTAAATCCCGAGTGTCCCGTTGATGATAAGCGACTGAACTGCCGCTTTGACATGTGTGAAAAGGTTGTGTGATATCTCCAGACCCTACTAATGTAGGAAGAAATGTCTAATTAACCATAGTAGCTACCTACCTTACCTAACGTTAGTAGCTAATTAAGTTAAGGTTGGTAAACCCACATCCACCTCGGCACCTCAAGTGACAGACACTCTTCTCCCTACTACCTTTGAGTATTTGGAATTGTTACCTTTGCTCTTCAAGGTCAACTCCAGCTTATCCCCATGTTGAGGCGATTGTCCGGTTGCTTTTCTTCCGCGATCCGCCAGACACCTGCCAGAACGAGAGAGGCTCCCCCGAAGAGGAGCACCCTAGACGAATTGATGGGCATGGCGATATCCTTAAACTGAACGGGCGAGGCCCAAGATTAGATGCTGCGTTGCGTTGCAGCCAATTCCCGAAGCACGGACGACGGCTGACTTGCCGGAGACGAACGAACCATAATGGATCTCGCCCTGTCAACCTTTGGTCTAGAAAAATCATGTGCTACAGTCCAGACCAAAACCATCAACGGCCGGCATCAATTCATCATTCCGAGCCCGACACCAAGTCCTACTCACGGCCCGATCCGGCAGTTGGCCGACTGTACAGCATATATTGTACTGTGGAATTTGTTTAACACCTTGAGACTGCGTTAGTTGTAGGCGTCAACTTTCTATGCTCATGTTTTAGGTTGGTGCCTTGAGTTCCCACCAGAAGTCGGAATGTAGTCTAGGTGAATTGCATGAGGGCTTCCTGCACCTGTGTCGGCACGGGAGATACAACAATGGAATTGCGGCCCGTCTTGCAGCTCAGGTCTAAGAATAAACTCGCATTGTTACCGGCACTGGACATTGCTTGGTAGTCTAGGCTGTGAGAACTGTACAGTAAGCCAAGTCCAAGACAATCTCCTGGGTTGGGTTAGGTTAAGCCGAGACCCTCTGTTACCTTTCTCGGCTTGGGTAACTTGCCTGCAGCCATCGTAGTCAGGAACCGAGTGTTCTATGAATATCATCACAATCACATGGTAGCATCAATTAGTGAATGCACAGCATTGCATCGTCTCTAGCTGCAACCGATTGATGCTGGGGTGGTCCCGTTTGAGATAGCAACTCATGGCTCAGTCGCTAACGCCAGCTCTTAATTATCGCCAATCCCAGCTAAGTAGAGATTTCGTCTGGGCAACTCGGGCAAAATCAGAACGATGGAGCCAGTATCCATCTTGCCTGCACAGCGCCTCCCAATCCCTAACTTCCTCAGTCGTAAATATTTGCCGACTCATTCTTGTTTCTCCCTTGACAACCGCGGCAACTATCAGGTCTGACCGCTTAAAAGGCGTCAGGCAGGAGGGCAAATAGTTCATCTTGTTTCGCCGGTTTTTGTGCGGAGACATCCATCCTTGGATATAAACTGATACGTTAACAGATGGTGCATGAAAGCAGCCCATCAACTCAGTTCAACGGTCCAGGCCCACTGTCCATATTCATCGTCCACATCCAAGACGACCACGTCGTTGTTATCGTCGTCGATCCCAGCTCATATGGACCAGGCGGCATTAAAATTGCGGGCTTTTTCAACGAAATTTGGATAACTCGGCGTAGGTACATGTGCTGGAGGCGGTGAAGGTTTGGCGATACCTATTCGAGCCAAGCTTTGGTCTAGGATGAATGCACAGGGCTAACGTCTTGCAGGAAGCGCAGGGACTCTGCAGCATCCTGTGGCGTTTGTGGATTTTGTCGAGTCGTCCCAAGACCCCAACCCGCGGATAGTTCCATATACGTAGTACAGTGTTAGTCTGTATTTGTGCTGCATGTATCATATCAAAGCAGGACCTCAGTCGCTGGATTTGTTCGTGTGTGACTGTTTAGTGACGGATGACCTGGAAAAGCTGTAGAAAATACCTCAAGGCAAGCCTTCGAAGCGACTACTGGACCTTGTAGCTGATACGGCCATTGCCTTTCATTGTAATTATGAAGCTGCCAGCGTCTTCTCAATCTAGCCCCCTCGGGCCTTTTCATACCCGCTCCCCCAGTTGCCTTGAACTAGTGCAAAGCGAGGACAGCCTGGTGATCTTCAGAAGTTCAGAAGTGTTGGCTGATTAGCGGTCGTCGTGTGAACCAAAAGTAACAGCGAGTCCCACAAAACTTGCACGATGTTAAGCACAATGAACCTGGAAGACGCGGGGAACGGGAAGGGAACGGGACGTCAACCACAGTCTCAAGGAGCTGATAGCGGATAGCCTTACCCTTCTGGAGGGAAAGGCGTGTATGCACTATGCACTTCACGGAATTGGCCCCATTCTGCATTCCCAAGAGTATTGTCAAAGGAACTCAGGTTTGTGCTGGTGAGACATATCGTGTGCCCCTCGAAGTAACGAGAAATGTCACACATGTCTCGACATGTATGTCCATATTGGGCCCCAGTGGATTAACCAAGCCCGCGTGATGTCACAAAGATCGAACGACAAAACCATCGCCGTCCCATGAGCTGCGCTGTACGGTGTACCACCATCTGGTAGATAGTCCAGGTGGATTAAAAGTGTCTTTGGAGTAGCACATTGCAGCACATGAGCAATCCTTTCCTTCTAGGAACCAATCAGTCTTGCTGGGAAAGCCAGTTAGAGAACTAACTACAGTTTTCTTATGAGAGTTTTATGACTGGTGACAAGATGGCATCCAATCCAATGTTGGGCACACATATGTGCACTGTAATGGATGGGTTTCAGGCATTGCGACCCTTCTTTTCAAATTTCCTGCTTCTCTCATTAGTGGAATGCACATGTGAGATTCGGGTGGCTGGGTCGATGAGAAGCTGGGCAAGTCATTGGGCTTGGCCAACATGTACCTCAAAGGATCTGATCCAACCACGCGTTGTGCTGCGGCCTGACCTTGCAGACCTGCATCAGCATCAACGGACTCATCTGTGGTTGGTTGACCTGGATCGAGTGGATCGTACGTGCATGTGCAATAACACGACGACAGATGATGTTTACCTGTGATGGCGGTAGAGACTACCTTTTTGGATGAATGCGCGGGTTGACGTGCTTGATATGAGAATTGATTAGGATTGAGTCGAGGTTGGAAAATGTTCCTCTTTCAAGTGATACGGGCTCTGAAGGGAGCAATGAGAGGGTGTGTTGGGCTTGAGAACGAGGGTGCAGGTTGTGATGGGGTTGCTGGTCTGGTGATTGTGATGGTGACGTGCGGCCAACAATATTGATCGGGGTAGTAAGGAGTAGCTTCGCACGTAGGTAAGTACCTATAGGCAGTGAGTGTAACTCCTCTTCAAAGATAAAAAGCATTTGAGTGTTTTGATGTAGGCGCAGTGTGCTGAATGCCTATAGTATCTAGGTAGCGAATATATATGTACCGTTGTGTGAGCTGAGAAGAACCGGGATCTGTCTCTTAGCTCATCGCATCTAGATAACGAATGCTATCAAAGTTCTCATTATCCTCAAATTCCTTCTAGGTCCCGCAGCCTTTGCATGGTGGCCGCGTCTTTGTTGTGCACTCTCGAGTTAAGTAAGGTAGGTAGGGTAGGGACGAAAGAACCTGAAGGGCACGTCCCCTGCTTTGAGCACCGACGGGGCCTTAATTATTAACGTCTCTCGCTGTAACTGTCGCGTTGATTTCCCTGTCCTGTTCCCGCGTTTGCCCGCCTTTTTCGCCTGGCTGCACATCAACATTGGACACTGAACCCTGTCCTTTGCATTGATTCTACTACCCATTAAACAGTGGCCTTGACAAGTACAACATCTGAGCAATTCGCCTGCCGACGATCTGAACAGCCAGAACTGGCGTCATTGGCTCTTAGCTAAACCAATTTGTCTTGGCCTGAAGCGACCAAAAGTGTTGTATGGGACCTTTTACCGATTCGACCTTTCCTTCTTCCCTTGCTTCTCTTGCCATGCACTTTCTGCAAATCATTTGCTCCTCGTTGCCGTGAATTCTTCCCCCTCCTCTTCCTCAATCTCCATCCTTTTACATCAAATCCTTTCTACCAACCTTACCTATCTTGAGGAGACCCTACTCGTTATTCGACCCTGCCTCGAGTGGTCGAGCGTCATCTTCTTGTGTGGAAGCTCATTTATTTACACAGCGCGCAACGCAAGACCCCCGAAAAAAGTAGTCCAGGCCAGACGACGATCCGACGACTAGGGGTGGCTGGTGAAAAGTGACAGTTGGTCGCCCAGGGTTTGTTTTGTCAATTAACTCGGCAGTCACTCAGTACACACGCTCATCACGTTCCTTCGCCTTGACAACGCCTCAATTTTGTTTTCTTCGACGATCCGACTCTTTTCTCCCATCACTAGCGCAGCATCATTTAAGCATTACCTACCTATTCTCGCCCCTGACAATACATCCGGCTTTGTCACGGCGTCGCTTTCGACAGTCTCGAACAGGGCCAGACCCCGCAGCTCTGCTGCTTGATATTGCAATCGACTACGACTTACACGAAAACTTCTACGAAACTACGAATTTGCTCGGTCACGAACTTGGCATCCCACACTGTCCTTTGTTCTGGCGACTTGGCTCAGTTGTCGATACCTCGTCGCCCTTCCATCCTTCTTCATACTTATAGCTTCCATGTGTGTGACGTCGCCCAGTCTTCGCACGAGCTCCATTCTTCACAATGGCCGCGGTCGATGTTTTGGCATTCACAGACAATTGGACAAGAAGCGCGCATGGCCTGCCGGTTTTTCAGTGTTTGTCAAGTGCGCCGGTTGATCGCTCCTTGCGTCACCGACTGAGTCTCATTGCCCGTGCCTGGGTTGTTCACAGATTACATGAAAATGTATGTTCGTTTCATTTTCTGCTCAGCTTGCGTAGTTGCAATTTAAATATTGTCACTTTTTTGCTTGAATCATGTTTCCCAGCAAAAGCTTAACAGACTTTAAATGGGTGGCGCTCAACGGCCAACCCCTCGATCAGCGGCCCGAACTCTCCTGAGGGGAACCCACCGCCACCCATTCCTGTCTTGTCATGCGATCCTGTTCCGGAATTGGAACACGTTTGAAAGTCTGTCTTGTCTAACGTCATACAATTTGTCCAGGTCTCTTCTTCACCATCACATCGCAAAGTGGCCGACAGGCCGCTAATTATACCAGATCATTCTCCACGATGGTATCGTCGCCTCCCTCGATCTTGCGACTCTTCTGATCCTACCGACACCACAATGCCCCTGAATGGGACCAGCCGTTATGCCCATATGCGAACCCCAGCATGGCTCAATCCATCCCCTCAACCACCATCAGATGCCCAGAAAGAACGCCGCCGACCGAATGATGCGCTTCTTAACGATCCCAATTCCGATATCCTCATCGACTTCAACTCACATCAAGGTTTCTACGAAGCGGCAAAGAAGAAGAAAACAAAAACACCTTCTGCTCCTCCACCGCCACCACCGCCGCCTGCGGCTCCACCAGCAGACGACGGTCAAAAGGATGACAATAGCGGAGGAGATGGAGGAGCCAGTGAAGGAGACGCTGCAGGCGGCGCCGGTGACGGAAATGGTGATGGCAACAGCAACTCGCCCCCGAAGCCTCCCACAACCTTCGAGAATATCAATCTCGGAGATAATAAACTAGATCTTGGTTTGAGCCCACCAGAATCCAAGGGCATTTCTAGTTCATGGGGCGCGAAATTGGGCTTTGGTGGAGGAGGATGGGGCTGGGGTGGAGGAGGGAAAAGCGAAACAGCACCGGCACCAGCACCGGCACCAGCACCTGCACCAGCACCAGCACCGCCGCCACCTCCACCACAAGAAACCAAGGCTGAAGAGAACCCCTGGGACAAACCTAAAGATAAAATAGGAGGAATTGAAGAAGATGTCGATGGTTGGGGCTTTGGTGCCAAGAAAGAGAAGAAGAAGGCTTCCACGCTCTGGGGTGCTGAACCGGACGAGGGACCAAAAGATGGTGATGATCCTTGGGGTTGGAGTGGTCAAAAAAAGAAAGGCAAAGCTGGTGGAATCCTGGAAGAACTTGCCCTCGATTCTGATACTGCACCTCCGAACGGAAAGAAGGATATTTGGGATACTTGGGGAATATCCAAAAAAGACCGGGCCAAGAAGAAGGGAATCATGGAGGAAGTTGCTTTGGCAGCTGCACCCGAACCCCCTTCAATGGAAGATCAGTGGGGTGGCTGGTCTGGGAAAAAGGAACATTCACAAAGTTCACTTTGGGGGGCTCAAGATTCAATACCCGCACCAGCGCCTGACCCCCCTTCTTTTGAAGACAAGGATGGTGACGACTTTTGGAGTACTTTTGGCACTGGCAAGGCAAAACCTCCGCCAGAGGAGACGAGTGGATGGGGATCATGGGGTATAGGAAAGAAAGGTGAGGATGAAACAAGTGAGTCAAATTTCTTTAAAGCTCATCAAATCCCAGAGCCGCCTAAGAAAGAAGACGACGGTTGGGATCTATGGGGAACAGGTAAGAAAAAGAAGAAAGCTGGCGACTTGATTCAAATAGAGGATGATATTCCTCCTCCCGCCCCCGATCCCGTCGAGGCTGTTGGCAACGACGACCTCCTCGATTCTTGGGGTTTCGGCAAGAAGCCCAAGAAACCGGCCGCTGACCCGTTCGATTTCAAAACTTCCGGCGCCGATGATCCTAACGATGCTTTTTGGGGCTCAATAGACAACAAGAAGCCTAGTGCACATGAGTTTCTTATCGATGCTACTGGTGAGCCATATCATGATGTTGAGGGAGGGTTGAGAAGCAAGGCTTGAGATGATGTCATATGGAAAAATCAACTGGGGTTGGACTTCATTCTCCGGGGCGGAGAAGTTAGAGAACATCGAGAACTCGCCTTGTTTGACTGCCCTCCCCCAATATCAACCCCCACACTTGTAGAACTAGCTGAACGGATGGATTAATAGGAGACACAGAGCAAGCCGCCAGAGAAGCTGAAGAGCAAGCCGCTCGCGAAGCTGAGGAAGCCGAGGCAGCTCGTGAAGACGAAGAGATTGCCAGTCTCTTGGACAAGAAATCTAAAAGAGGAGGACGGCTCCTTAAGTCAGATCGAGAACGTCTTGCTCTTCTCGAAGGGAATGCCACCCGAAGAGCTGAAGCTCGAGCTACTCGCGAGGCCGAGATGGCAGCTGCCGCTGAAGCTGCACAAGCCGCCGCTGACGCTCAAGCGGCAGCTGACGCCGAAGCTGCCGCTTTACAGGCAGCGGAAGACGCTGAAGCCGCAAAGGAGAACGAGGAGCTTGCGACACTATTGGCGAAGAAGCAGAAACGCAATGGAAAGTTGTTGAAAAAGGATCAAGAACGCCTTACTCTGCTCGAAGGGAATGTCTCAAGGAGGGCCGAAGCTCAAGCAGCCCGGGAAGCTGAAGCCATTGCTGCTGCTCCAGTTGCCCCGACGGCACCTCCTAATGAACTTCTTTCTCAAGAGACAGACCAAGATGGCCTTGCCACGGAAGCAGCTGCAGAAGCTGACACTGCACTTGCCACCGAAATTGCGCAGGAAGAGGCGGAAATGGAGAGCCTGCAGTCGAAGAAGGCGAAGAAAGGAAAACTTCTCAAAAAAGAGCAGGAACGGCTGAATCTCTTGATCAACAACGCGGCGAAACGAGCCGAGGAACAAGCAGCGAAAGAAGCAGAAGAACAGGCGGCGGCGGCGGCAGCCGAAGCCGAAGCCGCTGCCCAAGCTGCTGCAGACGCCGAGGCTGCAGTTCAAGCCGCCGCAGATGCTGAAGCTGAGGTAGCTGCCAAGGAAGAGGAGGAAATGGCAGTGCTGAAAGCCAAGAAAGCCAAGAAGGTCAAGCTAACAAAGAACGAAACGACTCGACTAATGACCTTGGTTGGCAACTCAGTAAAGCGAGCTCAGGAAAAATCCGTCAAAGAGGCTGAGGAAGCAGCCACGGCGCAGGCTGCTAAGGAAGCCGAGGAGACTGCAGCCCGTGAAGCAGATGCGCTGGCAGCACGTGAGGCTGAAGCGACCGCTGCCCGTGAAGCGGAGGCTGTAATTGCTGCCGAAGAAGAGAAGGAACTTGCAGATCTCACCGCTAAGAAGATCAAGCGTGGCGGTAATCTGATTAAGAAGAAGGATGTGGAGCGTTTTAATGTCCTCACTCAAAGGGCTGCCGAACGAGCCGAACGAGCAGCTAAGCAAGCTGAAACGACTGGTGCTGTTGAAGATCAAGGAGAGCTTCCAGAAGCCACACATGGAAATACAGAGGTGGTGGCCGAAGCTCAACCCGAACCAGAGCCTGAGCAACCGCTTGTAGACATAGACGCAGCATCTGCTGACCCTGATACTGTTACAGCTCCCGACGCAGCTATTATCGCAGAGGAAGAAGCAGAGTTAGCCAGTCTAGACGCAAAGAAGACAAGGAAAGGCAAGCTTGGCAAAAAGGATACAGAGCGGTATAATATCCTCACAGAAAATGCTGCGCAACGACTAGCTGCAAAAGAAGCAGAAGAAGCGGCTGGTGCTGCCGCGGCTGAGGCCGAGGCTGCAAAAGAAGCCGAGGAAGCTGCAGCAGCTGCAATAGAAGCAGAAGAAGCAGCTGCAGCCGCAGCCGCAGCAGAAGCGGAAGCTATAACAGCAAGCGAAGCTGAAGCTATCCTGATTGCTGATGAAGAGGCAGAGCTTGCCACTCTTGCTGCCAAGAAGGCCAAAAGAGGGAAGCTTGTCAAGAAGGACGCCGACCGTTTTAATATTCTGACAGAAAATGCTGCGCAGCGACAAGCCGTTAAGGAAGCAGAGGAAGCAGCAGCAGCGGAGGCTGAGGAGCAGGCTGCAAAGGAAGCAGAAGTCGCAGCAGCAGCAGCAGCAGCAGCTGAAGCAGAGGCAGCAGCAGCTCGTGAAGCAGAGGATGCAGCTGTTGCCGAGGAAGAAGCCGAGCTGGCTGTATTAACTACTAAGAAAGCTAAGAAGGGTAAGCTTGCAAAGAAAGATGCTGATCGATTTGCTGTTTTATCGGAAAATGCAGAAAGGCGAGCTCAAGAAATAGCCCAGACTACCCAGCAACCTGAAGATTCTACACCGGAACCTGAGACAGAAGTTAACGAACCTTCTCCTGAACCAGCCACAGATGAGGTTTCTGCCGAGGCTAATGACCCTGATGCTATTGCAGCTGCTGAAGCAGAAGCCGCTGCTATTGCCGACGAAGAATCTGAACTTGCTGCTTTGATTGCCAAGAAGGAGCGAAAGGGCAAGCTTGGGAAGAAAGATACCGACCGCTATAATCTCCTTACTGCCAATAGCACGGCACGGGCAGAGAAAGCGGCTCAAGAAGAGGCAGCGGCTCAAGCCACTGCTGAGGCTGAAGCAGCCGCACAAGCTGAAGCAGAGCAGGCAGCTGCAGCTGAGGCTGCTGCTGTTGAAGAGGCTGCTGCCAGAGAGGCTGCAGAGGCAGAAGCTCTCCTTATTGCCGAAGAGGAGGATGAGTTAGCTGCTCTGACTGCAAAGAAGAATAGGAAGGGCAAACTTGGGAAAAAGGATAGTGACCGATTTGCTATCCTGACCGAGAATGCAACTCAACGAGCTGAGAAGGCTGCTGCGTCAGAAGCAATGAAAGAGTCTGTTCTCGAAGTTGAAGATCTCGCTGCTGAAATTCCTGCCGATGCTGAAGAAGATGCCGAAGCCGATGCTGAAGCAGCCGAGGCGGCCGCTATCGAAGCAGAAGCAGCTGCCATTGCTGCTACTATTGCTGCCGAAGAGGAAGAAGAGCTAGCTGCCTTAATTGCCAAGAAAGACAAGAAGGGCAAACTAGGCAAAAAGGATAGCGATCGATTTGCTTTCCTCACTGAGAATGCCGCCCAAAGAGCCAGAAATGCAGCACACGAAGAAGCCTCTGAGGAAGACCAAGAAGCCGCTATTACCGAGTCTGTAGACATCAATGATCGCCCAGCTGTTATCGAGGACCCACTATTCGAGAATGCCCCGGAGCCAACAGTTGTTGAAAAAGAGACACCCCCTGAAGAAGATGCTGCTGCTGCAGAGGCTATGGCCTTAGTTGCCGCTGAGGAACAAGAAATTGCAGACCTAGAGGCCAAGAAGGCAAGGAAAGGCAAGCTGGGCAAGAGGGATATGGAACGATATACCCTCCTTATTGAAAACGCTGCTAAGAGAGCTGAAGAGCAAGCAACTAAGGAAGCCGAGCTCGCTGCTGCTGCTGAGCTCGCTGCTATTGAGTCTGCTGAAGCTGAGGCTGCTGCTGCTGCTGCTGAGGAAGAGGCGGCGGCGAGAGAGACCGCTGAAATTGAGGCTGCGGCAGTGATCGCCCAAGAGGAAGAAGAGTTTGCTGCCCTAGAAGCAAAAAAGCAGAGAAAAGGAAAGCTGGGACGCAAAGATACAGATCGATTTGACTATCTTCTGGGAAACAAGGTTGCAAGGGAAGCACAGGTTGCTGAGGAACGAGCTGCAAAGGAAGCCGAAGAGCAAGCACTTCAAGAAGCTGCAGCTGCTGAAGCTGCCGCCGCCGCCGAGGCTGAAGAGATAGCGGCAAGAGAGGCTGCTGAAGCCGAAGCTGCGGCTGTTGCTGACGCTGAGGACGAAGAACTGGCCATCTTAGCAGCCAAGAAGGCCAAGAAGGGTAAACTAGGACGCAAGGATACAGAGCGTTTTGAGCAGTTATCTTCGAACGCTGTGAAACGAGCTGAGAAACAAGCGGCCCGTGAGGTTGAGGCTGCTGCTGAGGAAGCCCCGGTCGTGGACGAGCTACTTGACGAAGAAGAGCTTGAGGAACCAAACCCGGAGCCTGAAGAGACTGTCGAAGAAGCCCCTGATGCCCCGGTTCCCGATATTGATGACGAAGCCGCTGCCGAGGCGGCTGCCATAGCCGCAGAAGAAGAAGCAGAGCTTGCTTCTCTTGAAGCCAAGAAGGCACGGAAAGGAAGGCTCGGAAACAAGGATACCCAGAGGTTCACATTTTTAACAGAAAATGTTTCAAGGCGCGCTGAGGAGCAGGCAGCAAAGGACGCCGCCGCTCAAGCTCTGGCCCAGACTACCCCAGAAGATGTTGCTGAAGAAGAAGAAGAAGAAGAAGAAGAAGAAGAAGAAGTTCTCGGCCAGGACGATGCTGAAGCTGCCGCTATCGAAGCTGAAGCCGCCGCTATAGCTGCTACTATTGCTGCTGAAGAAGAGGAGGAGCTTGCTGCTCTTACTCTTAAAAAGACGCGAAAGGGCAAACTTGGCAGAAAGGATACAGAACGCTTTGATTTGTTAATGCAAAATGCAGCTCTACGCGCTGAAGAACGTGCCATTAAGGAAGCCGAACCTGACGGTCAGGCCGAAGAATTGATGCCTGAAGAGGTTGATATTCCTGAACCGGAGTCCGAGGAGAACCATGATGCAGAAGAAGTAGCTGCCCAGGAGGCAGCCGACGCTGAAGCTGAAGCCGAAGCTGAAGCTAGAGCTATTGCTGCGGAGGAAGAGGCAGAACTTGCAGCGCTAAAGAAGAAGAAAGCAAAGAAAGGTAAACTGGGTCGTTCTGATACTGAGCGATTTAATATCCTTGTCGACAATGCTGCAAAGCGTGCCGAAGCTGAGGCAGCCAAGGAAGCAGGAGAGGATTCAGGAGACGTCCTCCGAGCTGAGGGAGAAGAGGACGATGAATTTGTTGATGCTGAAGACGGCGAGGAAGACGAGTTGGCTGAGGAGCTAGAACCTGAAGCCGAAGAACTTGCTGAGCCTGATCTTCAGGAAGATGAAACGGCTATAGCTGAAGCTAAGTTAGCTGAGGCAGCGGCCCAAGCTGCCTTCATCGCAGAAGAAGAGGCCGAGTTGGCTGCGTTGACGAAGAAGAGGCTTAAGAAAGGAAAACTAGGCCGCAAAGATACTGAAAGATTCCAAGCGTTGACAGAGAATTCTGCTAAACGCGCTGAGGAGGCGGCAACCCGAGATGCAGAAGACGCAGTGGCAGAGGTTGAAGCAGAGCTTGGTGAACCCGAACCTGAACCCAAACCAGAATCTGAAGCTGCTGAACCCGAGCCTGAAGATAATGGCCTGGAGGAGGCTGAACAGGCGGTAATCGCTGAGGAAGAGGCAGAACTGGCAGCTTTAATGAGAAAGAAGGCAAAGAAGGGAAAACTTGGTCGGAAGGACACCGAGAGACTTATCGTCTTGTCAGAAAATGCTACCCGCCGTGAACAGGAGCGAGCTGCTGTTGAGGCTGAGACTGAAGTCGTTCAGGAGGAGCCCGATATCGAAGGTGTGAGAGAGACTGGAGGAGAGGAGGAGGAGGAGGAGCCGGAGCCTTTAGAAACACAAGACGAAGAAGCTGCAGCTCGAGAAGCTGAAGAGGCAGCTATTGCGAGGGAGGAGGAAGACGAGCTCGAGGCCCTTAAAGCCAAGAAAGCAAGAAAGGGCAGGTTAGGCAGAAAAGATACTGAACGCTTTGCCATATTGGAGGAGAATGCAGCAAAACGCGCAGAAGAACGTGCTGCTGCTGAGGCTGCTATAGCTAATCCACCTGAGGAAGACGGTGAAGGTGAAGGTGAAGGTGAAGAGGAGGAGGACGGGGAGGAGGAAGAGGAAGAGGAAGAGCCTCAGGCAGACGAAGAAGAGTTGGCAATCCAAGAAGCAGAGGGGGCAGCAGCTCGGGAAGCAGAGGAAGCAGCAGCTCGGGAAGCAGAGGAGGCAGCTATCGCTGAGGAGGATGAGCTCGAGGCCCTTCAAGCGAAGAAGTCAAGAAAGGGCAGACTGGGCAGAAAAGACACCGAGCGGCTTCGAGTCTTGGAAGACAATGCAGCGAAACGCGCCGAAGAACGCGCCGCTAAGGAAGCAGCAGCCGTGGAAGAAGACCTTGGAGCTGATGATGCTGAAGAGGAGGAGCAGGAGGAGGAAGAAGAAGAAGAAGAAGAAGAAGAAGAAGAAGAAGAAGAAGAAGAAGAAGAAGAAGAAGAAGAAAAAGGAGACGAGGAGGACGAGGAAGAGGAAGAGGACGAGGATATCGATAATGGCGAAGTGGGCAAGGGGGGAGATGATGCTGATGCTGAGGAGGCAGCAGCAGCAGCGAGAGAAGCCGAGGAGGCAGCAGCTAAAGAGGCGGCAGAAGCTGCAGCTCGTGAGGTGGTCACGAAAGAACTTGAGGAGCTTGACTCCCTCCAGTTCAAGAAAGCAAGAAAAGGTAGGCTCGGCAGAAAGGATACCGAACGACTCAGAGTTCTAGAGGAGAACGCTACCCAGCGTGCTGCAGAGCTAGCCGCCAAAGAAGAGGCTGCCGCAGCAGCAGAAGGCGAGGAAGCGGATGTAGTCGAATTCGGCAACCCTCCCGAAGATGAGAAGTCGGACATTGGAGCCGAGGACAACGATGAGGATCAAGAAGCGGACGCTGAAGACACTGCGAATAAAGAATCGAGTGACGTCGAAAATGAAGCTATTCTCGGCGAAGACGAAGAAAAGGAACCAGAGGTACTGCCAAAGGACCAAGTCCCCGAAGCCCCTGCAGATGATGAGATTGTCGAGGTCATCGACTTATCGCCAAAGAAAGAAAGGAAGAGTAGGAAGAGCAAATCCCGTCGCGATGCTCCTCCGCCTCCTCCAGTTCCAGATCCTCCATTGACGCCACCACCTGAGCCGAAGCAGTCTCGAAGGCCCAAAATTCATCGCGAAGGAACTTCATTTGGTCGGTGGGCCACGACACCACATGAAGAGAGGGATGAGCCTCAAGAGAAGTCAACTAGACATAGACGGCGAGAGGAAAAGACGTCGTCCAAGGATTCCTCATCCGACAAAGTCGAGAAGACTCCATCACGATCTCGTGGCACTGCTTTGTTCAGTAAACCACCACTCACTCGTTCCGCTACCATGCGCGAGAAGAAAGACGGCATCAGCAGCAAACGTCGCCACTCTACTAATGCTCGCGGACTTGTATCGCCTCCTCCTGAAGATGTGCTCATGGGCGAGGATGAATTAAGCAATCGCCGCAAGTCGCGTAAACCTCGATCACGCGAAGATGAAGATGCAATGATGTCCGGTGCTGCTCCTGTGCCTGATAGGTATGAACGACGTCGTTCAAATAAACCACGGTCGCATGAGGACGATGATTTGGTTATGGTAGATCCTGAACTCGCACCCGATAGACGCGAGCGCCGCCGGTCTCACAAACCACGATCACGCGAAGAGGAAGAAGTCGCCGTGTTTGATACCGAACGTCGTCGGCGAGCCAAGAGATCGAGGGATGAAGAGCCCGTGATGGTGGAGCCTGACGTTCCTTTTGACGCACCTCCACGAAGTTCCAAGAAGTCCTCAGGTTTTGCTGGCCTCTTCAGTGGTTTGCGAACGCCGAAGACTGAACGACCTGACCCTCTGCGACGTCGCAGTACCTATGCGACAACTGACGACGAAGCCTTGCGCAGCGCCAAAATGGATGGTGATGCAGTATTAGTAGATGCTGACCGCGAAGCAAGACGAGCTGCACGCAGGGCCAAGAGGGCTGCTGAAAGCGGTCCTGACCCCAAGGAAGCAGCGCGTCGAGCTCGAGATGAGATACGCCGTGAACGACGTCGACAGCGTGAGGAAGAAGCCGATCCTCTAAGGCAAGATAAAGAGGCCCGCCGTGCTGAACGCAGACGACAGCGTGATGAAGATGCAAGACGAGCCCAGGAGGAGCGACAAGCGCAAGAAGAACAACAACGACTGCAAGAGGAAAAGGAGGCACAAAGAGCTGAACGTAGGCGCTTGCGTAGAGAACAGGAAGCAGCCGCTGCCGCAGAACAAGCCGAAGATGAAGAGGCTCGTCGAGCTGCCAAACGTGAACGCCGCCGCCGCGACACAAAGCGAGCTGCTCGAGGTGCAGAAGAGGAGGAAGGTCGTCAGCGACGAAGTCAGCAATCTGCAGACGAATATAATCAGCGGAGATCCCATCGTCGCGAAGAGAGACCGCAGGCTCCAGCTTGGCCTCATTCTGGAACTTCATCATGGGTCAAGGAACACTCTGACGCGCCCCCTCCTCCTAACCTAGGTGACGGGGGTGAAGCAAATGGCGGACAGACCGAGGACGAGATGGCAAGACGTGAAGCTCGTCGAGCTCATCGATCGAAATACGAGGAAGAGCCCACAGAAGAGGCCGAAGATCGGCGAAGGCGACGAGCAAGGCGAGACGATCGTGAGCGCGGTGGTCGAGATAGAGAACGTCACCGAGATAGGCGCTCGGAGGGTAGTGACGAACGACATCACAGCCGCCGAGCGTCAACCTTTATGGAGGCAACAACAACACCTCGCACAAGTTGGTGGAAGAAGATCGCTGGATGAGGAGTGATCGGATGATGGATGAACGAACAAACGAACGAACGATACATGAGAGTCTATTTCAAGCGAGCGTGTTTGCCAATGCTATTTAAATGTTCGTCACTACTTCATGCATTTCGTTGTGGTGCTCTCGTTTTTGGTAACCACGTTCCATGTCAACATGACACCAACATGGATATGGTCGGTGTTTAGGTTTGGTTTGGCATTATCAACTCATGGCATATCTGGGATTGGTGCTTTGAGTATATTCTAGCATTCGATATTGATCTTGACTGGTATGGTATTTGAAGTCTGGATAAGTATGTACTTGGACTGTATATGCTGGATATAGCGAACTGTTGTACTACATGTATACCCAGGAAACAAGGCACGATGTAAACTCAATAAATGGTTTTTTTGTTTAGAATTTGCTCGTTATCAAAGCTGAATATTCCGATGCGTGACCATCTAGATTATTGGAGGTCTCTTTGTGTCGATTCTAACAAGTCACAATGCTGTAGAGGCAAAGGGCACATTTTCTACTCTACTTGTCAATTTTTGGCCATCTTCCTGGCTGTACGAACGCCACTTCTAACTTACGGAAGTACACGAGTCGGGGGTAATTCAATCCAATTCACATGATAATTAAATTGAATTCCTTGGGTGACTTCTTCACGCAATGATAGAGGTAACTCCAATATAGCCTGTCCCTTGTCCTAATCATCCTGGAGCATCCTCCCTGGTCTCGAGGTCCATGTCTCACTCCACTTACCACCCACTAACCTTAGTACATGCCACTCCCAAGTTGCGCTGACGACACCTCAACCTTCAAGCCAACGTTCCCCTGCAAAGCACCACCACCGAACTACAACTACACACCTACATTGCAGCCGCAGTACAACCTGGTCTACTCAAGCGCCGCTCCCAGGCGCTACATCTACTTCTTCTGCAGCACATCGATGAGGTGACCACCAGCGATCACGTCAATCAGTTGACGACCGACAACGACGAGCTGTGACCCAACACCTCGGGCGCTCTCATCATTCGACCATGACTGCGCCGGGCAAAGGGTCGCGATGGGGAGCGTTCCTCTCGTCGGCCTTTGAAGGCGTCGAGAATCGTCTCGACAACTTACTTGACGAAGACCAACAGGCAGCACAAGGATATGAGCAGCAGCAGGGAATGAAGGCCGCGCCCGCGCCCGCACCCTCGCCATCACCAAGCCCCAAACCGACTGCATCTGGTATGCCTCTCTTTTCTCCTCGGCCGTGTTCTTGTGCGGACAGACTGTCGCAGACTGTCGCATGCTGACTCCTTGTTCTTTATAGCTGCCGCCCCAAAGCCCAATCGTGCCAATGATCGTCTACAAGCCAGGTTGGCCAAGGCTATGGCCTCGCGAACCTCACAATCGTCTCCTCGCAGCTCCATCGATACTTCTCGTAGTTCGGTTGACAAGGAGCGCCCTGCTAGCACTGAACCCGTAGTGATGAGACAAAGTATCGAAGTATCGGAAATCAAGCCAACTGAACCCGCCAGCCAAGTCGACAAGTCAACCTCCTCTGATAGCCCAGCTTCCGCGCCCCCAGCTGAACAACCAGCGACATCTGAGGGAAGCGATAGTAGGGAGGTTAGTGAACAAAACCTGAAACATGATTTCCCCACCCCGATCATCATTGAGCCGCCTTCTGAGGCCGAACCTCGAAGTGCACCAGAACAAGAAGTTACGGACAAATCCAGCATCCAGCAAAAACCGAACAGTCCAATACCAGATACCAGGCATTCTGTAGAGGCACCACAGATCGTAGATGATCCAGTTGAAGAGTCACAGAAAGACCAGGACGCCACTCAAGCTCACGCGCCTCGTTCAGAGGATATTCAAGAGTACATTGAGCAAATCGACTCACTACAAGCCAAACTGCAGTTTCTATCTAAAAATGCCGCCGATGCAGCTAGGCAGACTACAAGTTCTGCTGAAGCGGGTAGTGTAAAGCGCAAATTGGCCGAAAAGGATGAGAAGATCGCTCTACTGATGGAGGAAGGACGAAAGCTTTCAACTTCAGAGCAAAAGTTCCGAACAACGGTTCGCAAGCTGCGCACCCAGATTATAGACAACGAGAAACAGGCCAATGAACTCAGAAAAGGTAAAGAAAAAGCTCTAGCCGAGGTGGAATCCCTACGTAGTCGAATCAACAACAAGGAAGAGCAAGAGAAGAGAAATGAGGAAGTGCGAAAAGCGAGCGCTACGCTCCAGAAGGAAATCGACGCCCTGAAGAAAGACAAAGCTGTCAAGGAGGAGGCATATCGACGTCTGGAGCAAGAATCTAAAGCCAAGACTGAGCAAATACAAGCCACCCACACTGAGGCATTGAAAAAGGCGCTGGATGTTGAGAAGAACAAACAGCAGGAACTTGACCGTACTATCGCATTACTGCGGTCAGAAAAAGAGGCATTAGTTGAGAAATTGCGCCTGACTGAAGTTGAGTGGCAAGAGAAGCTAGACCGGGCATTAGAACGTGGTCGGAATATTGAAGAAGAGCTGAAACTTGAGCTGAGAGCGGCCGAGGGCAAACTCGAGGCAATGAGAGTGACGGCCGAGGAGGCTTCTGCAGGATCTGGTGGTGACATCAAGTTGATACGACACATTGAAACCCTGCAATCGCAGTATGCATCAGCCAGCGAGAACTGGCAAGGTATAGAGACCTCACTCCTGACTAAGGCTGCCAGCCTTGAAAAGGAGAGAGACGAAGCGCAACGGCGAGAGTCAGAAATGCGGAAGAAAGCTCGTGACGCGGTAAATTATATGTTCTCGACAGTAAAAAAAAGGGGAAGATGGCTGACACCTTCAACAGGCAACTCGGTATAAGCGACTCGAGGATGAGCTTCAGGACGTTAGTCCAGCTCTCACAGTCGCTCGGCAGGAGCTCGAGACATGTCGTGAAGAGCTTGCTGCTCTCAGAATCCAATACAAGAGCGTGGAGACGGCCCTTGAACAGGCACGCAACGAGCTCGAGAAGCAACAGCGAGCGGCGAGCAGGGAGGTTTCGGCCGAGGCCGAACGAAGGCAATGGGCAGACGATGTTGCTACGAGCACACCCCGGTCTCAGAGCAGACCCGATTCCCCATTGCTCTCTGTTGCCCGAACCTTTAGCTCGGACTTCATCGGGCTTCCTGTACCAGCAAGACAGCCTCGTCGAGTGCCCACACCGGGAAGCCAAACCGAAAGCGCCGGCGATGGCTTCTTCTTTGGACGAAGAATGTCCAGTCAGCCTCCTCGCCCTAGTGCTTTGTCCACGGCCGGTCATGCGATACCTCCTCCACCCCCTTTCTCACCCTTTGAGCCACCTACCGAGTCACCACGCGCCGCATCACCGCCGCCAGATCGTGATGATGGTCTAGATGAAGGTGATCCTTCATCTCCCCGCAACGTTGCGCAAGACATGATTTCGGTCTCGACAGTTGGGGCTGGTCCTTCCGTTCAGCTCGTCGAGAGAATGAGCGCGGCAATTCGACGACTGGAAGCCGAGAAGGTGGCTGCCAAAGAAGAGATGGCTCGTGTATGCAGCCAGCGAGACGAAGCGCGATCTGATATTGTGAGCCTGATGACAGAGCTGGAAACACAAAAAAACGCTTCAGCACGGGCAACAGAGTTAGAAGCAGAAGTAGAGAACATCAACTCGCGATACCAGACAACATTAGAGATGCTGGGCGAGAAGAGCGAGCTCGTTGAGGAGCTCAAGGCTGACGTTCAGGACGTCAAGGATATGTATCGCGAGTTGGTGGAACGGACCGTGATGAAATAAGAAAAGGGAAGAACTTGGTTCTATTTTACTTCTTTATCTTCTGCCTTGTTTTCGTTACTTGCTCGTGTTCGCATCTTAGACCCGGGAAAAGTCGTGATGTGTTGCACCTTTTTCTTCTTTCCTCCAGCATGTATTCCTAGCTACCCTGGCAACTCGATACCCTCACGCTCTGCACCTTGTAAGACATATTGGCGTACCTGTTGACAAAGAGACAGAGTTAAATGGGAGTTTATAGAGTGGTGCGAAGAGAAGAGAGCCAAGAACTCCATGTTTTGTTGTGTTTCAGAGATATACATACTTCTTTATCTGGTGCCAGATCAAGTGCTAGCTCATCCGCGCTGTTCTTTAGGGTGAAATCAGCGCCTTCTTTGAGGAGGGCAACAGCAGTGTCTCCTGGAGAACAGAGGTTAGTGACTTTTTGACGCCGGTGGCAAAGAGAGTCTTTTTACCATGTCCCTCTGCAATTGCGTGATGAAGGGGGGTGAAACCCTCATTATCAGCAGGGTTTAGCGGACTTCTGTTTTTGAGAAGCAGAGTCACCATTGGCACAGAACCGACAGCAGCAGCGCGATGTATGGGATACTGGCCCCTGCGATCGCGTACTCGGGTCGACGCGCCGTTGTCAATAAGGACACGGGCAATATCAAGGTTCTTCTTGGAGGCGACAAAGTGAAGGGCAGTCTATATGGTGAGCTTAGATGGTTCTCGATTTAGATTTAGTGATTGAAGTGTTACCTGTCCAGCAGAGTCTTTGAGGTCTGGTGAGTATATTTGGATTGATAGACGGAGAGCAAGACTTACTCTTGAGGTTCACGTCTGCGTCTTTGGACATGATTAGTTTGACGACAGCTTCACCCTCTGGAACACTGGCTGAGATCATCAAAGGAGACCACCCGCTTTCATCCTGGAATGTGTCGGTTATTGTCCTGGGGGTGGGGTAAGACTTTCGATGAGAAGTCTTTGCTCACCTGGACATCAGCATCGAAACTGCGTTGGTTGGCTAACAACTGGACGATGTCCAAGTTGTTAGAAGAAGCTGCCCAATGTATTGGATACCGACCATCATTATCCTTTCGTTGCGACAATTTTGGGTCTGACTGTCCAAGAAATCAATGTCTGAGATATACAATTATAAAGGTGAATGCTGACCTTGAGAAGCCCTTCAAAAACAGTTACTATATTTGCCGATTAGTGGTGATCCCAGTCATGGAGTTGTATAATTCATTAAGCATACCTCGCCCCTCCCGAGCAGCGGCATGAAGAGGGAACTTATCATCCATATCCATACTGCCTACGAAGCAACAGAAACTGATAAGAAGATAAATATTGTTAATAAACTCCCGTCGCTTTGGAGATATCAAACAGGTGCTGCTTGTTAGTGTGACGACTGGCCGTAGGTAGCTGATCTTACGTAGATCCCTGTTAGCGCAGAAGAGAGCAGGAGGAAGTCAAGTACTAGGTAAGTGGAGAGCAAGATACCTAAGATAGGTACCTACACGAACCTCATAGCCACACATCTGTGGCGCTAATGTGTAGAAAAATCTAGCGCCACACGCGGCTGCCAGCCTTTACACGCTTCCATCATAAAAGATACCCCAGTTTATTATCACCATCATCATCAACATCCCCAGCGGTCATCCAGGTACTTGTGAGTCGCAAACACAAGCGCACATACATCATGGAGACACCAGAAGTGTCTCAAGATGCCCTTCGACTCAATGCCCTCGCCGCACAAAATGCGAACGTCTCGAGAACAGTCTACGCTCATGCATCCGAGCGATCGACCACAAAGCGCCAGAAGCTAGGCGACGCGTCCGAGGACCCCAACATCAAGAGACGGTTCCGCAACGAATACTCAGATGTCGAGACTTTACCGCCATCAATTACTGCGAAGCTTCCAACGAAACAGCCTGGGAAGAAGACTTCTAAGGCTGGTGTGCCTGCTCGCCCAGTAATGAAACTCCTTGAGAGTGCGCCTAGTTCGGGCAAGGCATCTGCTCCTGCTGCCAGGGACGAAAGTACACCACAGAACATGAGTCTTATGTCAAGAGGAGTGCAAGGTCTTCAGCAGCAGAAGCCAGAATGGCACGCGCCATGGAAGTTAATGAGGGTCATCTCTGGTCATCTCGGTTGGGTGCGTAGTCTGGCGGTTGAACCTGGCAACAAATGGTTTGCAAGCGGCGCAGGAGATCGAACAATCAAGATTTGGGACTTGGCTACGGGCTCGCTGAGGTTGACTCTTACTGGACATATCAGTACTGTGCGCGGCCTCGCAGTGTCCCCTCGTCATCCTTACCTCTTCTCTTGTGGCGAAGACAAGATGGTCAAGTGCTGGGATCTCGAGACTAACAAAGTCATCCGTCACTACCATGGACATCTCAGCGGTGTCTATACCCTTGCCCTACATCCAACCCTCGATGTTCTGGTCACTGGCGGTCGCGATGGTGTTGCCCGTGTCTGGGATATGCGGACCAGAAGTAACATTCACGTCCTGTCTGGCCACACCCAGACGGTTTCCGATCTTGTTTGTCAAGAGGCTGACCCTCAAGTTATCACCGGATCTTTGGATTCGACAGTCCGACTCTGGGATCTCGCAGCTGGCAAGACCATGGGTGTGCTAACTCATCACAAGAAAGGTGTTCGTGCTCTAGCAACACACCCATCAGAGTTCACATTTGCTAGTGGCAGCACAGGGAGTGTCAAGCAATGGAAGTGCCCTGAAGGTGCTTTTATGCAGAACTTCGAGGGCCACAATGCTATTATTAACACGATGAGTGTTAACGAGCAAAATGTCTTCTTTACAGGAGGTAAGTGATACAATTCGATCTGCCTCGGCCACATGTGTCTAATCTGAACTGTAGGCGATAATGGCTCCATGAGCTTTTGGGATTGGAAGACTGGCTATCGATTCCAATCCCTTGATACTACAGCTCAACCAGGCTCTCTTGATGCCGAGGCAGGTATCATGAGCTCAACGTTCGATCGCTCTGGCCTACGTCTGATCTGTGGCGAAGCTGATAAAACAAGTAAGTCTCTATCTTGCCTCAGCATGCTCGTCTTTGCCTTGCTAATGTATCTATCCCAGTCAAAATCTGGAAGCAAGACGAAACAGCAACAGAAGAATCACACCCCCTCGAATGGAAGCCCACACTGGCCCGACGAAAGTTTTAAAGGAGTAATTAGAGGTAGTATGTTTTTTATATCAAGGATGAATTGTCGCAGGACGCCGTTCGGGTTCTATACTACACTACAGCTGTTATACACCGATACCCAAAGCCTTAAGGTCCCCGTCATCACGGAGGGCCATTTTCACTTCATCGTCTGCAATAGAAAGACGGAGCTTACTAGACCTCTCTGCGCGCTGAGCTTCAAGGTTAACCAGGCCGGCTGCTACTAATTCGAACGCTGCTGTGTGAATGTGACCGGGTCTGGTCATTGGGCGCTGACTTCCCATCTGCGTTCCTTTCAGGCCATTATTGAGAACTGCTGCTACGCCTGGAAGCGCTGCTGGAGCTCGAAGGCAGGCACGGTGTATCTCATCGAGGGTATCCCCGAAGGTTGTCTCGGCAAGACCTGTTCTTCGAATACGCAGCAAAAGAGCTGCCATGACAAGCTTGGACATCAAAGGCAGGCTTCGAAGGTGTTGTTGAATGGGATTAGTGGTTGCCTCGTTGATGGCCTTCTTGATTGTCGCAATGGTAACACGACCTGAACCTTTGGGTTGCGTTTGACTGTCTCGCTTGCTTGGAGTTGCAGGATCACTAGGAGCATCGGCCTCGGCGAGTTCTACAGCTCGGCGGCAGATGTCAAGGGCTCTCCGGGCGTCACCACTGACTGCGGCTACCTTTCGGCTGGCGAACTGTATAGCGTCAGGATCTACGATATTCCCAGGGACTCCTTCTAGTCGTGACTGAATGATCCTCATCAGTTGTTCGTGATTGTAACCAGGGAACGTGATACGTGTTAGACCTAAAGTTTTTGGTTAATATCACAGCAATGTGTCAGATTGAGATAATACCTAGTCGACTGCTGATCTTGTTGCTGAGAGTTCTCTCGGGAAGATCCATGGTGTTTGCAACTGCAAGTACAATAAGACGGCTATGTCGCAAAGTGGGCCAGTTGAAGAAGTTGTACATGACGGCCTGATTCTTGGTGACTAGTTGGTCAAGCTCATCCATGAGTACAACACAAGGAATTCGGCGAGGGCTGGGGTTGCTGAACTCTCGTTCCAGATGATCAAGAGCCTGCGCTGGACTGGCTCTCTCCCCTTTAAGGGCTTCCCAGAGAAGAGTATAGGATTGGTGAGGGTCCGTGATCTTCATACCATTGATCTCCACGAATATGAAATCGTCCAGCTCATCAGAGCCTACAGCTTCTTCAAGCCTGGAGACGACCTCGCGGACCGTCGCTGTTTTTCCTGTTCCAGGTGTTCCAGAAATGTAAATACAGTTACCTGTGCCATCCGAAATAGCTGCTTCGAGATGAGAATAAACCAAAGAAAATTCTCCTTCCCGACAAGGAAGGCTGGTTGGGACCGAGGAGACATGCAGGCGAGATCGTGCTATCTGGAAAGGTGAAGATTCAACTTGACTGGGCGACAGTTTGCGTGTGGCCAAAGGCGTAAACTCAAGTCTCTTGTTTGCACTCCTATAAGTAATTGTTAATAACTAACGCCAGGGAGAGGGGCTTTCATCACAAACCTTTTGACACGGGAGCCTGGTGTGGCTTGGCTCCTTCGTGAAGTTGGCGTAGCAGCTACCGAGCCCCGTCCTGTTTTGGTTGGTGTCTGCGGGATTTGAGCAGGATGGTAAGTATCATCAGAAGGTGATGGACTCCGAGCCTTTCGACGACGTCGCGTGACTTTTGTACCAGTCTTGACCCTATCCATCAAGGCAAACAAATCATGCTCACCCCCATATATTTCCTCCCATATAAACTCCTCTGTGTATGTAGCAGTGCGGGTATTGCAGCCTCGTCGACAGACAAAGACCTTACCGAAATCTGGATCATTTCGAGGAACCTTACCCTGGGGGTATCTCGCAAGAAAACCATCTTGAGACATGATCTTAGCTTTGCCGTTGATTGATGCCAGGGGGTTGATATCCCATGATGGAGAGATATAGAGTTCATTCTATAAGTTTTGATTAGTCTACGTCCAACAGCGTCAGGGGGTTTCAAAGCTGACTGGGTAGTAATCGGATCGTTTCTTGTCCCTACTTCGGATCTCCTTTTCACTCGAAAACCACATAAAGTTTGCTGCTTTCTCTCCCTCGCCATCGTCTTCAACAAATTCGCAGATCAAGGCGATCCAGGCCTCATTAGAGCCATCGGCTTTGAGCATGACAGTGTCTCCAATTCTGCATTCAAATTGGCCAATCCTTGCCCCGACGATCCTGTCGCCTGTCACCTTTCTTCGTTTTCTATCGCTCTGTGTTCCATCACCTCGTTCGGTCGTTGGGGTAGAGTTGTAGATCCATTGCCATGATGGTTCTACGTCCGCAAGCTCATCGTCAGATGGATCTTGGGGAACTTTAGACAGTTGACGTTTTGTATTTTCTTCTGAATTGATGAGGGCCATTATTTTGTCGTTATCCGGTGCCAGGTGCTGCCACAGCGATTCACGCGTCGCAGGAGACGCGACTGAAGTAAGGAACAAATAATTGGTTGCTATGGGCTATGCATATATCGGGGGGTGTAGCTGGGCCAGATACTATATCTTGAGCATATAGGTGGGCTAGTGGGGAATCTCTAACACCTGCCAGGCACCCTCTTATGCGTATTGATACTGTGCCTTACATCCATGGTCGCATTATTGGTGCCTTTACGAAACAAAATCATACCTAATAAACAGTTTTGAAAAGAGTTATAGAGAGATGTCATCTACATCTTACTCTTCCACCTTGATAATACTACTAGAACCTTAAAGTAACACTCTTATCTAAATAATTAGTAGTATATTTAATTCAAATAACTTCTTCTAACTTCGATAGATAAATACAATGCTATCCTTACTTTATTTATACATTATACTAACTCAGACACATCATGGAATCAAAGAGAAGCTTTAGACTACGCAAGGTACATACTATGCGTCTACTTACCTAACTGCATTAATTCGACTTAGCACCTACCTACCTACTATATACCACTACCTACGACGTGAGGTGGGCAAACACCTGTGAGCTGAAAGCTGTGCAAGTGCCATGCAGGATGCAGGATAGCAAACGGGAAAGAGCAACCATGCTTTGCAAATAAGGTGAGCAGTATCAGCTTTGCACTCAAACAAATGGAATAAAATTGTTTGCTTCATCCCGAAGGCACCTACCTTACCTACCTACCTAGG
>JAADJF010000597.1:0-25050 GCA_012932015.1 Fusarium acutatum
TTTTTTTTTTTTTTTCTTTTTTTTTTTCTCTTTTTTTTTTTTTTTTTTTTTTTCTTCTTCTTTTACTTTCTCAATCTCTCTCATTTCTTTACTGAATAGTAATCGTCATCGTCCCATAAGGTCATCTCTACGGTCGCTCCATGTAAAATTATCGCTGCATTGACGACCTTGTTTGATCAAGCGCCCGACTCAACTCCACCAGAATAAGATGATGACGAGGCCAGCAAATATCTTGGAGATCTCGTGTTGAACCTTGACGAGGTCGCTCAGCCTGTGACCGTAAATTTTCTGTCAAATTGGTCTTTTTGTTATGAGCTGTTTTCCCGTCTATTTCCTTCTTAATGACCTTGTTCCTGGACTAATCTCCACTGCTGAACCCTCAAAGGCAATGCAGTGTCTCGTAGTACACAGCCATACATACCAGCAAACATCAAAAGAATTCTATATTGCTCATTTCGTTTAACTAGGGACTGCTTCAGCAACCGATAATCTCCTCCTTCAACATATCTCAGCTGTTCAAGGCATATTCACTCCTTCAGTGCGTCCCTTCAATATCTAACCCTCAACTCGATTCAATATCAACACCAAATAACACCTCGTCAACTCCTTCAAATAAATATGGAATTCTTCTGCACTAACAATAACAAACCTCCTTCACTCCTCAGAAACTCCATAAATCTATCGTCTGAATATCCAATACCTCCGCCCCCTCTCAAACTCACTCATCCCTCATCCACGCCCCTCCCTTGACACATAGTCCTCACACGCCCTCTCTTGTTCATTCAGTCTTTTGACGTCTTTTTGAGAGACAACGTACTTCAAACGCCTGATCATAAATTCTCAAGTACTAAAAACTTCATCATGTTCAGAAAATACATCATAATTACAGTATCAAACTCACAAATTCCACATTTCAACAACTCACGTGCCCGTGAGTGTGGCTATTTCGTTCCATCTCCATTCTTCAATGGCTTCTCTCAATGTCTCACTTCCCCATCCTTCTCACCCTCCATGTTTTTCCCTCTTACTCCTTTCAGCTTCTCCAAGTTTAGCTTCCGCAATTATTGCTTTTTCGACGTAGATGGCGTGCACCGACTATTTGGGGTCCTTTTTTACTCCTTCAAATTACCTTACCTGTAGTCCACCTACGTAAAGGGAACGAAAAAACCGTTGTTTCACACCCTCGGAAGCTTTATTCAATAACTCAATCTCGAGTGGATCGAGATGAAGAAACGCTAAATTCCATCTTCTCCATCTAAACCTTCACGGCGCAGATCCTCCTGGTGCCTGCGTGCGTTGTGAATGTCGTCACTGTCCCTTACCTTAGTCTCTGTTGGTGATGTAGTGATCGACCAACGAACCTATCACTTTAAACTCTCTTTTAACCTTTGATGAGCTGAAATCTGAGACGTCATGAGGAATTTCACTGAAACTGACAATCATTTCCATACGCGGACATTGAATAACCACATCCATAAAAAGAGGCATCATAGTGAAGGCGAAAGGTGACGAGTTGGATGAACTAATTAATTTGATTCTGTAATCTTCCATGAACTACCAAACGATATGCTTGTCGTATCTATAACGAACTTGGTATTACTGTACTCTCATAACCCAGCAACTCCGAAAGTCATCCTGAACGCCACCCAAATTACCATACCGTACCAAACCAACCCAAACCAACCCAACCCAAGCCCGCAACATTACATGACTATTGTGACGTTAAACGCGTAAATGCATGATCCATCTCATCAGTGATCTCGTTCACCATCCTCCTGCTGCTGCCATTGTGACTGGCACATGGCTATCAATAGCATCTCCTCGTCTTCGCTTCATCGGTCTGGGGCTGCCATCACGATCAGCTCCAGCCATAGCCCACTGTGATTGTGTCCATAGAGCTGTTTGGTCGCTACTAGCCTCGGGCTTGTGGTGTGATCCCCATTCTGATCCACCAGTGCTGGCAGACCATCCGTCCAACGCCGGCATATCCCAGCCTTGTAGGCTATCTGGGTTATCGTAACCAAGTGAACTAGACAGATCCAATCCTGATGTGGTCGTTGGGCTCTGGAAAGGGTTCACTGTGGAGATGACAGGCTTAAGATCTGCCAGTGTTGTTTGCGCATCGTAGTATCCCGCCGCCTGGCTGTGTCCGTGCCCGTGCCCGTGTCCAGCAACCGGATGGCTATCATTTGCTGTGCTGCATGTTGAGGGCATGAAAGCAACGCCTGTACTTGGAGGCATACCATGGTCAAAGCTGGTCGGGTACGACGGCTGTAAGCCCGCTGTTGGTGGAGGTGTAGCGAGACCTCCAGAAAAGGACTCGAACAGTGTAAGTCCACCATTGTTTGTCGCAGGAACAGTTGGTACCTGAGCCAGGCTCACACTGGGATCCCATGCAGAGCTAAAGGTCTCGTTCATCGCTGCTGTCATGTGCTGGTTGATTGAAGGTGTGGGCGACATGATGGCATCTCGCGACATGGAGGTAGAAGGATAAACGAGGGATTTTTGTTGGTGGTAGCGGGACATGGGATCGTTGACTGTCAACCAGCGCCACGAAGTACCAGCCGGCTTGAATACCGGGTTGTACTTGTACCATTGGTTGGTTGTGTTGAATCGCCAAAAGACGATGCCCTGGCGAACCCATCGGTTGGAGTCAGGAGCACACGACCAAAGTTCTTGGTACATGGCAACCTTGCAGATGAGGTCGCTTCCAGTCAGGTCACGACGAGCCCAAGAAGCGGCATCGCCGTCGTCCTCGGATCGCTTGCGCTTGCTGCCAGAGCGGTCGAGATCGTGCTTCTTGCGGTCGTCTCCCTTGCTGCGCTTGTCCTTCTTGCGCTGATGCTCAACATCAGGATACTGAACAGCCATGCTAAGAATGCTAGCCCACTCCACGGCGGGGAAGGGAACATGGATATCCTGACGAGGGCGCGAGTGACAGTCACAGTCGGCCTTGGAGTCGCTGCAGCCCCGGCGGTGAATGCCGGTCTCATTGGTGTAAACACCCTGCTTCCTGTCATCACCGTGAAGCTCAGATGGGCGAGTGAGACGTGTAACACACTTCCATCGGTGGTTCTGGAGGTTGGGGTTTGTGATGGCAACCTCGACAAAACCAGTGAGCTCAGAGCCCGAAGGGAAGCGAGCATGCTCATGCAACTCAAGAGTAGCGCACATCTCAAGAAGTAAGCACTCCTCATCTCGAGTGGGGAGATCCAAAGTCTCGTAGATCTCGGGCGCATCCTTCTGCCATCGGCGAGTTACTGTCTTGACACAGGCAGAAGTGGTTCGATCCAAAGAGCGGGTGTACTCATGGAGTAGCACATCCTTTCCAAGTACAGTGGGGCTGTCATCACAGTTGTTGTACTTGTTCAGGTGGGGGAAGGACTCTGTGTCCAGAGCGTTGTCCTGAGCGTCATACGCGATCTCATCCTTGAACTTGACCTCAGAAGAGGAGACATAAATCTCTGCCGTCTTGGGGCGAACTGAGATGAGAGACTGGAGAGCAAGAAGTTGTGAGAAGTACTCGTAGTTGGGCTTGACATCAGGCACTCGGCCTTCAGCGAGAGCAGTCAGGACAGGGTTAGACTTGAAGGATTCTTGCTCCTCTTCGTCATAGTAGTCCTCAGAGTTTGTGGAGCCAGGCTCCTTCTTCTCCTCAGCAGGGAAAAGGAAGTGGACTAGTGAAGTTAGTAAGAGATTTCTCTGAGGCACATGGCAAACTTACAGCATCGCAAGTCCTCGAAGAACTTCTTGACCACTTGCATATGGCTTGAGACCTGTTTGCGGCCCATTTGCTCAATGCTATCATTGCTGTTGTCGATTCGGAAAATCTCTTTGCTGCCAAGGATAGCAACGCAGATTGTGAAGATGTATTCGCTGATGAGCATGTTTCGGCCATGGAGCTTGCCACCCATAGAGAACTTGCGGCGACCCATGTGAGGCATGAGAAGAACAGCTGAGACTCATTAGTATAGGTCAAGTCAAGAGCAATGTGAGGAGATTCTTACAGTCAACAAAAGCATCCTCACGCTCTGGTCTTCTCCAAACACCACCCTTATCCTTCTGGGTGTCTTTGTGTGCTTGTCGGTTGCGGTACTGGCGGAAGGCAGGCCAGAAGTATAGAGGATTGACACCATTTCTGGGTCTTCTTTGGTATCGAGGTTGGTTTCTGGGTGTAGGTACGCGGTACAGGCACTCGAATGATTGTGAGGGGATCATGGGAGCTGGAAGGCTGACTGGTACCGAAGGCGAGATGCCTACTGTGTTGGGATAGCATGATACCATGCTGTTGAAGTTGTGTGACTGCGCATTGCCGGCCTGTTCACGTAGAGGTAAACGGCTGTTGTTGTGATATGTTCGTCGAGCATCTTGAAGATAGTCTGGTGAAGGTGTATAGCGTTGTGAGGACAGCACCGGCCTCGGGTGATAGAGTGATGAAGACATGGCAACAAGCAAGTGTTTGGCAAAGGAATGCCGACTGGAGAGCTCAATAAGATAGAAAGACTTGAACCAGCTGAAACGAAATGCCTTTGGGGACTCTACGAATGCAGACAATGAGTAGACAAGAGATGATGAGAATGTTGAGAGGAATTCAAGACGTGGAATGGTGGGATAGATGTATGCATCTGAAGAAAGGAGTGTTCAGGCACTGGAACGAAGAATCACAAGGAGAAATCTAATAAACATCTATAAATCCTAGACTGGGGAGTATATCAGTGATAGTCTGCGGACCAGGGTTGGAGCGCCCCTCTCAACTCAAACGATCAAGATCAAATCCATCATAAACCATCCTATACTGTCCTAACCACCAAGGGTAATGGGGTCGTGATGGATGGGGATGGGGTAGGGGTAGGGATAGCTGGGAGTGGGAAGGGCGCCACTCCAGCTCCAGCTTCAAAATCCAACAACAGCGGGGAACAGACATGGCTTTGCCCGGAGGGATGTCTGCTGTCGGTAGTCGTGGCGGCCAATTGTGAGTGCCTGCAGAAGCCACCAGCACATGGCAGCTTGGAGCATTGATCGAGGGCGTTAGCATGCAAGGGAGCGTCAGGGCGGGGCCGCGATATCTGTGTGCTAACCCAACCTGACCATCAACCAAGGGACTGTGGAGGGGGGCGTGCGTCGAGGGATCTCAGAGACATCTTCAGAACGAACGGCGCAAGGTACAGAAGGTTTGGTATGTGTACAAGATTAGAATCAGACATTAAGAGGATCCGCAAGCTCCCCTGGCCCGTAAACTCAGGGCATCGAATTCTTCTGTCCAGATCGTAGCCACCCCGAATAAGCGTTGCGAGTAATGCATGCTATCCGCTCTGCAGCGACCAAACGACCCTTGCCAAGGGAGAACGGCGCAGAGCTCGTGGAGAGCGAGATCAGCCCTGCAGGCACAGGAACAGGAACCCTCAGCCTTGTCGCAACTCTCTCTCTCTCCCGTGCAAAGGCAATAGTATATCTGTAGTTTACTATTCCATACTTCACATATCCATCTCATCAGTTTCATTGCCAATATTGACCCTACTTCTCCCCTTTCCAGTCAATTGCTGAAGGGCCACCTTGTTCACCTGTCCTCCAACCTTCTTCTGCATCTTTGCGATCTCCTCCTCAGCATCGACTGCCTCTGCCTCCGCAAAGTCCAAGACAAGCTTGCGGCCAAGCAAGTGGGTGTCCCTCAACGCATTTAGTGCGTTCTCGGCTTCGCGGGGAGTGACAAAGTCGGCAAAAGCAAACCCCCGAGGGGTATAATCAGCCTTCTTGGGTAGGCGTACCGATCTTAGCTGGCCATAGGTTCCAAACAGTGACCTGATGTCCTTCTTGGTCGCCTGGAAAGGCAAGTTCTTGATGATGATCTTGGTGCGCTGCCCTGCAGCCTTCTTAGCCTTGTCTTCCCGACGTCTCTCCTCGGCTGCGTCATGGCCCTTGTGTGATGCCTTAACAGCCAGGGCATGATCGTCAAGTACATGACCATCCATGACTTTGAGTGCAGCCTGGGCTTGGTTCCTTGTGCGGAACTCCACAAAACCGAATCCCATGCTAAGTGTCTGCCCTGGTTTCTTCGGGTCCATTTTAGTCTTAACTCTAGCAGAGACGAATCCGTCGAGGGACTCAAAAGCTTCAGCAAGCCGAGATGTGGAAGTCGAAAAGTTTAAATTTCGCACAAACAGAGAGGTGGTTTCCAAATCCTCCTCCGGCTTATCACCGCGTGACAGCAAGTCATCCACACTAAGATTTTGGACCGTCGGAGCCGGACGATCTTTTAGTGACACCGCTTGATCCAGTTGGTCGCCGCCTCTGAAGATGTCACTTGGCGCTTTTTCCAAAAAGAGCACACTATCGCCAATCCGGCGATATGCCAGCTTCCCAAAAGCGGATTTGGCGTAATTGGGCTGCGAGAACTGAACAATGGCGATTGTCCCGCTCGGGGGCATCAAAACTCTCAGCACGGGCCCAGACTCCTCGAAGAGCTTACGGAGCTCGTCGATCGTCGTCCCGTAGGGAAAGTTTTTTACCAAGATGGCCGTATCACCCCGCTTCTTTGACTTGAAAGCTTCGAGGTCCACTCCATTAGCGGTAAAATATGCTTTGGTCTCTTGAATGACGCTGGTCTCCGCGATGGCCTGCTTGATGGCAGCATCGGCCGAGGTAGGGTCAAGAAGTTCTGATTTTGAAACACCAAGACGGTCGGCGACCGACGCGTTGACGGCGTCCTGGCTCATATACAGCGCATTCCAGTTAAACGTAGTAGCAGCTGCCTCTTGTTTCTTCCGAATCATGTTTTGTTTCTTGAGGGGGAGTTTGGAAATTGCAAACTCATCCAGACCCGTGTCTCTCTTTGCACTCGCAGGAATGATGTGAAGAATACGCCCCTGAAACGTCGCCCCGTCCATGGCTTGGAATGCTTCAACAGCTCCCGACGGGTCAGTAAACAACACCAGGGCGAACCCCTTGCTGGTACCTGAATTGCTGACCGGTAGATGAACCTAGTATTTCAACAGCTATTAGTTGATATTCAGACTAGTAAAATCCTCAAGAAATGTAGTAAGATTGGCAACAATTCAGTTAATCGAAGCATCTACTAAAATATTCGCTCAAGTTCTCATCAAATACCGAAGTATAAGCTGTCCCTATCTGAGCTTCATCACGTCGCCTTTGTTTTGTAAATAAAAGAAAAAACATACCTCTTCAATGGTTCCGAACCGCTCAAATGCCTCCCGGAGATCCTCCTGGGTGGCGCTGTAGGGCAGGTTTCGGACAAAAAGTCTTGATGTTCGGCGGATCGCCTCAAGTGAGTCGTCCTTTGCCGGTTCACCCCCCGATGCCTCTATCGTGGTCTCATTCATCGCCACGTCAGCTGTAGCTGGCGGGTCAACAGAAGTGAGTTCCATAGCTTCGCCTCCCTCTGCATGATCGGTCTCAGTTGTTGATGGCCCTTGCGCAGGAGTTCGTTCCAAGTCATCGGGATCAACAAGGTCCAGCAGTCTGTTTGTTCGTGAACGAAGCCAATCCTCATCCTCTGCGACTACTTCCTGCTGTTCCAGACTTGATTTTGCGGCTGCTTCTTGAGGCTCCACCGGTTCTGCAGGAGTTTCCGCCTGCACATCAGAAACCACCCTTGCTTCTTTCAGCTGCGATGGCAAAGATTGAGAGACCAGCGGTTTTTCTGGTGCTTCGATCCTGCGCTGCTTCTCCCTTCGAGTCGGGATCTGCTCGTACTCATCATCGCTATCCTCTTCGGGAACAGCGGTGGCAGCAACCGCAGCAACGCCGTCGCCGATACCACCGCGGACACCATCATCGAGCGCGCCCTCTCTGCCTTCCTTCATTACATGAAGGAACTCGCGTAGCTTCGGGTCCGCCGGCTGGGGCTCATCTCGCTTGCGCTTTCTCAAGCTCGAATCTGACTCCTTTTCAGCGGGCTGCTCATTGCCCTTGATTGTTGTGGATGGTGTTGATGCAGCTTTGGAATGCCAGGTGCTCTGGCCTTTGCCTTTGGTGAGGGCGGGGTCTGAGATCTAGCATTCCATCAGTATGAGAAGTCAAGACATTTAGAGGAGTCAACTCACGGGTCGCGCAGTCTCTACGGCGATCTTGGACATGCGAATGTAAGACCTGTTGAAGTACTTGACTGCCCTTGAGGCATCTTCGGGTGTCTTGTAGCCCACATAGCCAATGCGTCGCTGGGGAATCAGCTTGACATCGGTAATCTCGCGACCTTGGGCGGAGAAGTGCTTCCGAAAGTCAGCCTCCGAGATACTGGGTGGCAAACCCTTGATGAATATCCTCGATGAGGCCATTATGATGTTGCTGTTTGTTGTTTATATCTCCCGATCAATGGCGAATGGTTTCACCGTGGGAGTTGAACGCGTGAAGTCATTTTCAGAACTTGGGCTCTTTAAGAAGGGAGAGAGGAAAAAAAAGTTTCTCTACCTCATTCTTATTGCCCGAGGTTGGGACCCGAGGTTGGCCCGTGCACCGGATTTTCTAACAGTCCAACCCCACCATCAGCTTCCAAGATGCTTCTATTCAGTTGTTTTTCTTCACCGCCCTGAGCTCAGTGATGGGAGAAATTCCAGTGAACAAGTCAAACGCCACTATAAACAGTATGACAGCACTGAAAACGGTCGAGGATAGCTACATACTCAAGAATCTTGATATCAAGGATTTCTGCTCAGCTGAACATGACGAGAGTTATTGACCAGCATCACTCATGAAGCTGAGAAATTCTGCCATCTCAGTATTCACTTTACAGCCACTATACATCAAAAAAACGTATATCAGTCCATAAGAGCCTCATCACAGAAAAAACCACTTCGTATTCTCAGCTCCCACTTCACGCCTTCAAGAATGTTGGTGTGGAGGGTATGGTTTTGCCTGCAAGACTCATCTTCCACACAAGACCTGCATCTTGAATGCCAAGGGGGTAATTCTGGAATCCAGTGGCTTTCTGGGCTCTTGTAATGCTTTCTTGATTTTTATGCTGCTTCATATTTTCTGCCTTCCATTGTCGATCATTCGTTATATGGTTCATGTCGAGTGAAGTTGTCTGTCGACCAACAAGCCGTCGAGACTTCTTGACATCAGTACTACACTAACCGCTCCTACAGCACTCATTCATGTCTATTGCACCCTCGGATATGATTATATTATCAGTTAATGAACTACTGAGTACTAGTAGCGGATCTGAGGATAGATCCCTCATCTCCGACATGCAAGTCAGATGGCGGGGCGTCATACGTTTGTTGGACGCCGATCATGCGCAAATCTCCTCGAAGACTACGAGGCAATGAGAGTCTCGAAGTTCTCATCGTATGAGCTTATGATACTTTGACTTGAGGTTATCTTCTTCGGTCCTCGCTTCATTCATGTTCAAAAGAGATTCCCCATACCAGGCTCATCGTTTGCAGCAACATGTTGACTGAATGCAAGAAAATAGATCAACAAAACATCAACTTATCCCTTGGTTCCCTAGCAACTTGGAATTAACTTTCAAATCAAGTAGCGGTGAGTTGACATCTAGAAATATTCTAAAGTTTATATGGCCCTACAACTCTGAATTTGGTTATCCGACATTCCTAGCCTCCCACCTTTCAGCTAGCATTGCACAGTCTCCCAAATATTGGTTCTTTGAGAAGCATGAACTTGAGACGAATCGAAGAGCTTCAGCTTCAAGTAAATATTAAACATTTAATTAGCAGTGCTTTTTATATTCCAGATCTGCCAGAGGGGTGCTGAGATGTGCATTCTTGATGTGCATTTGGCATACGTGAAGATGCACACTCCACACCAGAAGCTCTGGAATGACTTGTGAGGGAATGCGGATGCAAGCCATATTCTCTGGAGAATTCTTGTCAAAGTTTATGGAGGGCGATCTGACTTTCAGCGTGCAGGAACACTCGGAATTCATAAGTATAAGAAGACCTCACTGCTCACTCATCAGTTTTTCCAGGAGTATTGTTTAAGGAACACTGGTAAATGTATGTCAGATGCATTCCCAGTAACTCTAACATCGTATCTTGAAAGACACATTGGTCCATTCTTTCAATGTATTCAATATCGACTCCATGGCTGATCGATTGGCCTTCATCACGGCAATAACACTCCGGAATTACGACCTTGAAACTCATCGATATGTCACCGAGAACCCGATTTTTCACCAAAATAATTGCATTATTCCCGACAGATGGCAAAGAAATTCGAGATGCTGGACCGCGGTTTTGATCACAAGAGCTTGGGAGTCAGTCGTGGTTTGGTGAACAGGTCGTCTTGAGTCATGATGCAATACTTCGCCCATGACCCACGAGCAAGAGTTATCACACTATCCTCCGGATGCGGCAACCACTCGACTACAACGACAACTATTCTTATTCCGGTCGAACTTTGAAGTTTATTCACGGTTTGGGCCTCCTTTCTCTACCATGACTCCGGTGTCAATCCATCATGAAAAACTCTTCATCGCCTCTGCCACGGTTACTGTCACATTTGGCGACCGAAAGATATCGCGAGTTCCAACAAGGTTCCACGGCTCCAGTTCCCCTCGGAAATATTTTAACGTTGTACTATCACTGGAGACCGTGGGGAGAAGAGGTAAGAACTGCAATTGGCGTACTGATAGTCCTTGAAGCGAACTTCGTGGGCCATTTACTTCATGAGTTTCTGTATATGTATGACGCCACCAAAGTCTGTCATGGTCTTGGCATACTTTGATGCCTCTTCGGGCTGTGATGAGAGATGGGCGCAGGAGGCTACCTCGGCCATAGGACCTTTTGTCGTTAAGCGTTTCCACTACAGTGTGGACCTTTGGACTTCTTGGAACCTTCATGATAATCGCGACCCTGCTGTGAAACGCCGTGTTGACATGTCCGTGATTTTCCCTTTGTAGTTCTAAATATGCGCCTCTATGTGCCTGGTGCCTGTTCAACATGTAGCCGTCCCGGTCTAAGTGTACTGTAATGGTCTACAGTCAGGGCCAGAAATTCATCCGCTCATACGCCCTGGCGAATTTTGCATTATGGGGGGGGTGAACTCGGAGTGTTCATGGTACCTAACCATCAGTCGTGCCTCGTTTTCGTTACCTACTAGGTGTTCCCGGTTGATAAAATTGGAGCTGTACAATATCACCAACACAACAGTTCTGCCGATGTGACGAGAGGCGTGATTCGGCAGGCCAGAACTCTCAATGAATTCCGCACATGATCGAACATGGCAATACTTTGTATTGTACCCAGGCTTATGATCTGACAAGCTGGGAGTCACAATTCACCAAGGATGGCGTGCAGAGTTGATGGGGTATATTGCTTACTAACTCACACTGATATCAAGGTCGGTGTTAGTACCCTTGTTATTCCGTGTCCTTGCGCCTACAAATCGCAGGGCCACGGCATCTTTGAGTTCTTCTTTTTGCTAGTCAGAGTCCTTAGCACTTGTTGATCTGTAAGTGCGAAGTTTGAACTTCAGTTCTGGTTTTGGTAGCGGAGAGGTTGATCCAAACACATGTTACGTAGCAACCGAGTAAACCTATTGAAATATTGTCCCTTAATATACATACAGAGCAACGATACTGAAGGTATTGACTGTTCAATTTCATCATACCGGAAAGTACAGAACAAAATTGGACGTAAAACTGGATGTACAGGGTAGGCTACATCGCAAAGATGGAACATGTCAAAGGGTCTGGTACGTACACAGATAGTTACCGACGCGAGCCGCGCCGCCCCTGGCGTCGTCACAGCAAAAGAAGCATCCAGTTCCATCAACCATGAAGTGTCCGTGCGCTTAATTTCCAGGGCAGCTCCCCACTGAAACAGACGCTGATGCTGACGAGGCTACAGCTCAGCCAGCGACAACCCAATCACGAGCATCAACACGCGACTGCACACTTAATCCGCTCCACAATCACCACAAGGCTTTAGCATTTGCGCGCGTCTCCATCAAGTCAATCAACGGCAAAACTCCAGACACAATCAATTGTAATACTAGTCGCTATTATTTTTACTTTGTCGGCCGAAAGCATTAACGCCTCGTACCCTTCATACTTCCCGTATGTACTTCCTGGATCCTCTACGGCTAGCATCCCGTCCCGTGTTCCTCAAGAAAGGGGGCGCACACCAAGGCGTCGTCGAGCGCCAGCCTCACGACAACAACTCAGACTAACAAGACTTCGCAGGTCGCCTTTGTTTCCTAAACCGAACACTTTCCTCAACCTAAACTTAACACAAGATGGCCGACGCTCACGTTCCCAAGGCAGAGTCTCCCGTCACTCGGGAGAAGCTCGAGGGTAAGCAGCACCCCCTTTGGAGCTTGAGAAGCATCATACTGATATAATGCTAGCTCAGATCAAGTCCGCCGACATGGTGAGATAACCCGACATACGTACCGATATTCCGGACGCGATCGCTGACGAGAGAGTGCCAAAGACGGAGGATATGCAACAGGAGTCTATCGAAGTTGGTATGGGGAACCTATGACAGTTTTGCGACAGCGGCAGGAAGACGAGGCTGACGTGACGATAGCCCAGGAAGCTATGGCCAAGTTCACCATTGAGAAGGTTTCCTCACCAAGTACTGCGTCCCAGTAGGCACCCAAGCTGACACGCTATGACAGGACATCGCACAGCACATCAAGCGCACAGTTCGTACACGCCAAGCCTGTCACGATCGATCCCATACTTACAGAGTGTAGTTCGACGAGCGAAAGGGACCAACCTGGCACTGCATTGTTGGCCGAAATTTCGGTAGCTTCGTTACCCACGGTTCGTCAAACTCAACATGCCGATCTCCGACTCCATAGCCCCGGGGTACGGCTGGCTGGCTAACACGCTACGCAGAGACCAAGCACTTTATCTACTTTTACCTTGGCCACTGCGCAATTCTACTATTCAAAACGCAATAGGCATGGGAGAAATGGCTCACCGGTGGGGGCCTTTGGAAGAGCTTGCTGTAGCGAGAGGGATGGGTGTGGTGGGACAAGAAGAAGGCAAAGACAAAAGCAAGAGGCAGCGAGGCAACACGATGGCTGCTGACTGCTGTATCGTCCACCCTACCCTGCTGGATCTGCCTCTATGTACGAGACGGACGGCCGTGGAGCTTGCGGCTGTACTAGGTTCATGATCAATAATGAGGGGCGCTCGCCCAGTTTTTCCAAATCTTTCCGTTCCTGGCCCAGCCTGATCCTGATGTTGGAAGTTTGTTGCTGGGGGTGGCTGATCAGCCGTGACGGGCTGCCAAGGTGTGCCTGATGCAAGGCTGTTGGTTTTTAGTTTGAGATCGGAGATTCTGACAGCCTGGTGTGTCTTGTTCCTGAGACATAACTGTCACTGTCAGACATGGCTGTCATCGTTCGATTTCTTCAAGGCTGTCACTGATGATGCTGTTGTTGGAATAGGCTCGAGTCAGAGATGTCACTGGCGATAGCAATCGCCGATCATGCACGATCCCCAACATCGCGAAAATCACGGCCATCTAAGGGTCTAGTCAACCGTCCGATCAACAGCCTCGACGATCCACCTATAACCAGTTCACGTGGTCTCGAAGAGGCTACCAGGCTCTTACCTTACTGTACATGACAAGGCGCGGCCCCAGAAGGATTTACTTACCCGATTACCCACGGCGGGCAGTCTAAGCAGCGTAAGCGACGGCACGCCCGTCAAAGGATGGCAGATGGGGACCTTTGGGATCGGGACAAAGTCAAATGCCTCGTCCGTCTTTACCGAGTCGGTCCTGAAGTTCCGCTAGCTATCACAACTCACATCAACTCTTCAAGTGACTGAAGCTAGAGACATTTTCGGAACGGAGGCGGGGCTCCATATAATCGACGCCCTCTCGTTGGTGCTGGCGTTGGCGTGGGGGTGGGCGTTTATCAAGACGACGGATGAGGAGGGTACGCTTACAATTACAGTTACAGGTACAGAAACAGAACAGGAACAGGACAAGTTGATTCCCTCTTTGGGGGGGGAAAGTCTAAAGAAAGCCTTTGAAGAGTTGAGGCTAGTATGACGAGTAAGAAGTTGATGTGTCATAACCTGATATGCCCATTCTTTGTCTGTGAGAACGCCATTGAGTAAATGGAAGATCTTGGCTCATGATGAAAAGTGAAGTGTCAGAAACTCTAATGGCAGGGGTACAGTATGATGTTATCACAGTCTAAGTGTAAGTGCAAGATCATCAGGCACTATGGTATAACAATGACCTCAGACATGGAGATATTTGAGTAATTGGCTTAGAAGACTGGAATTGATCAACGTCTGGTGATTTCTTATCTCAACTTCACTTTGACCGATAATAAATTCACTCAAGATAGACTCTTGAGGCATATGAAGAGGCTTTTTTTCATTGGAATATAATGGTCCGGGCCGCTGCCGTTAGAATCATCCAATAGCACAGACCTTAGCCGAAGAGAAGAAAAATACTCTGATCAACACCCTCAAGTCAAAGAATGGCCAAGCCAAAGCCAAAGCCTAAAGTGACCGAGAACACTACGGCCCACTCACTCACACTTGTTCACCCGCTGAATGGGGTTGGATGGTACCCCTCTGTGAAGATCCTGGTCGATAAGGGTCCATATGGAAAATCTCAAAGTTGAGAAAGAAGAAGCAATTGAGGGACCATTGATAGTGTATAGTTGACTTTGGTCTAGTGCTTTCTAGTGAAGAAAAGACTGGAGAGAGACTTNNGACGTCTGTACGTGCGGTTGAAACGGAAGATGCACCACATACAGTGCTGCACCACATGTGCATCGCATGGCATCGCATGAGGATGCATTAGGATCAAGAGGTGCAGATGAGAGCGGTCCACCACGCCCGATTAGACCGAATGAGCCGAACCTATGCCGCTCGGTTGAGATATCTGATATCGTACTATGTTGTACCTGAACGGAGTAGATGACTGTTGATGACCATTGTTGGTGATTCTTGACAGAACATGAGTTGTTATGGAGGACTGATGACCAACAAGGTGCATGATCCTGCTGATTTGGTATGATCTGACGAATATTAAAGTGCCGTGATAGGTATACCGATGTGTTGTTGCATCTTCCAAAGTGAGCTACCCTAGAGTGAAGGAAGGTGAGCATTCAGTCGAGCAACATCCTGTTTCACTATCGCTCAACTTCGGTATTGCTGTGGTTGAGATGAATACATGGATACCGATATGTATGAATCGCTCTCTGACAGTAGTCTTTTTTATTATGCAGTTTCACAACAAAACGGATGTCTCAAACTTTACTCTATGGCCTTCAAGCGTCGTGATTGCAAGCATATACTCGCCAATAACCATGCTCCTGCTTCGTCTCAAGGTAATCAAATTACTGTTAATTGCTACTAAGACCTCCTTTATGAAGCGTGTAACTTTATATTAGACTTATGGCTAAAAACTTGGTATTCACGTTTGTTGGAAGAGGCTCCCAGGCACTGAAGACATAGCGGCTCGAGCTCACTCATCCGAAACGTCAGAAACTGATGTCCTATGCGATAAAGATATTGCTCATGACAATTAGTAATCACTGTTGATTTTCAATCACAGCAAAGTTGTAAGTCACACAAATGTTTTGCAGATTCGGGGTCTCAAGCGAAGGTCATGCATGGCGAATATTGAATACCATCAGACAGCCACTTCGGGTATTCTTACAGGTTCAAATGCCGACTTGGCTAGGAGTAGATTGAAACGACAAATCCAATATCTGTTGATTTGCTCATACAAACTATTGCCCTATGTCGATTGGCTGATGTCGCAGTTACATTGACGTGGACGAGGGAGTTAGATCAACACATGGTATAACTTTTCAGTCTTCACCCCTCAAGACCTCAGCAGCCATTTACGCATTAATAAAGATTGGCTACTAGAGGATAGACAGAAGGAAAAGGGCAATCAGATTAATAGTCAGTGATTTCCTTGGAAGCATGTTGAGGGAGCTGTGCTGCCGCCCTTGCAATGACCAATATCTTCAGCGCCTCCCGTTATATCGAACAATACAAGCGGGTACTCACATCCAATCTCGCAGCGCTCAAATATGCGTTTCAATGTCTCTGTGCCCTGAACAAGGACCAAATCAATGAGCCAAGTTGATCCTAATAGTCCTAGAGACTCAATCCTATACTTGCACACGGTCAATACTGTATCTGACAGGAGGGTTTTGATGAGGCAAATAAGCGCCCATGTTTGCCCAGTAAACTACACCAGCAGAAGCCATACGAGGTGACAGCAAAGGAGCCCGTCTCCCGTGTCAGGGATATCACCCTTGTCCATCATGGATGGAAATCGAAAAGTCAGCGGGTCCAGGCAATACCCGATTTCCACCTGAATCACTCGCCGAGAAAACTCCCCTTCTGTTTTGTTTGTTTTGTCTGCTGCAATTTTACTGAATGGCCAGCCGTCGATCAAGGATGAGGCATCGACACAGTCCCTGTTACAGATGCCATTCCCTCTAATATCGGTAGTTGTTAGTATCGATGAAATTCCTAAAACGTAAACCAAACACCAAACAAACATCAGACTCAGGATGGTCACGAGTCAAGAGGCCAGGCGTCAAAATCTGAGACATTCCAGGTTCTTTTTGTAGGATCACCGGCTTAGCAGATGCAGATGCAGATACGGATACAAGGTGGGAGATGTCAGCGCAACCTCAAAAAGACACGAACAGCCGTGGCGCATGCATGGCCCACTCTGTATTTCGTTATGGCAGAATATTTCTTGCATCTTTCAATATGCTGCATTCGTTCAATTGAATCGACAGACTTGCAGACCTACCTCGTAGCACAATAACATCATCTTACGACCATCCACTATGTAGCGGTCTGCAGAGAAACCTCGGATCACCAGGCCCATCATCCGCGTCATTAACAGATTCTCAGGGCATCCGGACACCAAAGACTGGTTCGACGTGGGATGTCCCGACAGACCAGGCGAGGCGAGGCGAGACGGAGAGAGGAGTCTCGATGGAGTCTGGAGCCATCTGCCAGCGTGACCATTTCCATAGCGCTAGACGGGCCTCCAGCACATTCACAGTAAGGTCTTTTAACGGTGAGAACGGGAAAAAAGTCAGTGGTCTTGCACAGCGAATGCTTGCTGTGGCGGTCGGTCTGTTGAAAAGGCTGGCGGATAAAGTGACGGGGCAGAAGAGTTTCACCAATTGAGAACCCTTTCAATCACCAAATTTACATCGCCAAGCGCGATAACAAGCCACTGACAGTTGTACGTGTTGTAATTGTTCAGCAGAGGTGCGAGATATGCCAATACAGCGGGATGCCACAGACTGTGATGTCAGCGATCATGCTTCGCCAAGCCACTCCCACTCTTGTGCAACTGTACCTTGAATGAGGCGCGTCACCAAAAGGTACATGACCTTTTTCAACTCTTCTCTTGAACCGAAAGGAAGACACATCCTTGTTGCACAGCACAGCACCGGTGCCCCCCATGTCGAACAAGGGTCTTCCGCTTAGTTCCCCCGGCGGACTGATCCTGGTCAGGCCGAGCTAGACACACGTTCTCAGGCTGTTATGGACTGTACTGTAATACCAGTAATATTCGTGGGCTCGAAATAATTGCCAACATAGAGATGTTGCTGCTTAGGTTGGCGGGCATCTGGATTCAGAACTGCATTTTGTGAGACGAACAAGTGTCTTAGCTCAGATCGGTACACACTCGTTACCAGAAAAGAGAAAACAAGTCGAGTTCATGTATGATTAGAGGGGCTCGCTAACAAGTGACCGTTGAAAGCCAAAAATAATAATAAATTCTACGGTTATGATTAAGGGAAAGCTTAAATAAATCTACCGAGCGTGGGAGACAGATCTGAGTGGTAGAGCTTTACGACAAGCTCAAACCACTGCAGACAGCATCTGAGATGATGATTGCTCGACGAACACTCTGCAAGTCGCTCGGAAAAGAAAAACTAAAGATTCGCCTATTCTGTCTCAAGAATCAATAGTCTTCAAACACAAGAGGAGAATTATCGGCGTGGTGGAGTTGATAAAAACCACCGGCGTTGCGGGGGCGGGGCATTTGGTGTTGTTGAGGCTTTCTTTTTGATGGAGATGTACTGTGTTCGATCATGCAGTGTCATCCGCAACCGGATCATGTCGGAGACTTGTAGTGTGCGAGGGCGTTCTTTTTCTTCTGTTCCTTCGTTCGTCTGTCTATCGATGGTGGTGGTTCGGCTATAGAGTCCGGCTTCTTCGGTGGCCGTGGCTAATAAATCCTGCTTTCCGCTCTTCAAAATGCTTCTTCCCCGCATTGCGGAGCGGAGGAGCGGGTGTTCCCTTCTTATGATGCCCATCTCCGGTTAGCAGCGGTCTCGAATACTGGGACGATCAATATGAAGTTTTGAGAAAGTGTCAAAGGCTTCATCATGTAGAGATATATTGGTTGATGAAAGTTCGGTGCTTGGGTATATACCTTCTGCGTTTAGCTACCGGGTAGTCGAGTTTGACCCGAACGGCCGCAGAGAGGTGACATGAGCGGCGGGCAATACTTTATTTTGCATCTGTCAATATATTTGGGTTCAATTAAGAGCGCTGAAATCTACCATAATATTCGGAAACCAATTCCAAAAGTCTATGCTACATGTCGCTCTCTGTCATGCAAATCATATTCGTATTCTTGTAGGTCTCAGGCCACTTCTTCACGAGCCATCTTCACGAGCCCTGCATAATCTATACATTTACTCTCTTCATTCATGTCTTGAACAACTCTGGACCCTGATCCACCAGGATGCGATGATCGGCAATCATGTCCAGCTGCCACCAGACCAATTCATCTGCAAGGTCCCGACCACGCCAGCCAAAGGAGGGTCGCAGTAGATGATTTGCGTGGAGGGTTTTTCCTTAGTCAAATTTGCACAGCCTTGGATGAGCTTCGAATAAATCGTCCTCAAGCTCTCGAGGCCATTACGAATATTTCCAATAACAATCGTATTAATTCTCAGGGTTTTAGAGTCAAAACGTGAGCCTGTGACACTGATGGGCAGAAAATAGAATGGCTTAGCCTTTTCTACGATGGAAACGGACAGCCCGACATGCATTCTGTAAGCCACATACAACCGTAAACTCACCAGGGTTCAGTCTTCCATGCATGCAGATGCATCCCTGACTGACTCTTCATCAGCCATCAGAGCCCAAATCAAATGAATGGTTCAGACAAGAACGGTGCCTGGAACATACCCTTCCGCATATCCCCCAATCAGTCTCTCTACACACTCGACACAAACAGAAATGATGGTGGCCGGATGCTGAGCTGTTTTTGAGCTGACCACAGATCACGGGGATGCCGCCGAGACGGGCAGACTCTCCAAGATATGGCGCATTGGCATCTCTGTTCCTGTCTGGTCAGCAGTGTAGTACGAACAATAGCATCCTTTCGTATCGAGAAGCATAATAGATGGCTTAGATCAATGCCTGTATCATCGTAATAAAAAAACAAAACCAGAAGCATGGGCGTGCTAGAGTCATTCAAGCCTCAGAACAGACCGTGAAATTCCCATCGCGGAAGCCATTCGGCACATGTCCAATCATCAGATCCCCCAAGTCCTCGGTCGCCATGTGGCAGCGTCACTGTGCTGCACCTCACATCACTCCCAGTCTGCCACTGGCTGGCTGAAGACATCGGGTCTAGCCTCAACATCGCTCGATTGGAAAAAAGCAGGGTTCCAGACATCCGCCTCTTGTTTCTCAAGTCCCCTTCTTTCGCTTCCATAATCAATCAGGCAGGCATCCAGATAACGAGGCCTGAAAGAATCGTCGAGATTGCTTCTCTGCTTAACAATCCACTTGCTCAATCTTTCGAGTCACTGGAAATAGAGTCACAGATCCACTGTGAACGGTCATGGATCCGTTGCCGGCTCGCTGGAAGCGCGGCGACAGGGGCTATGGGTATGGGGGTTTGAACTCGCGCTATTGTTATTGCAGGCATAGCAAGGCAGATGAGATTGGGCCAAGTTCATTTATTAAAGATCCATTTCAAGGGAGAGATGATAGATAACAAAGGGGCAAGAAAGAAATTCAAGCCTCAGCAAGGCTTGAATGGTTGAAACTCATGGCGATGGCCTTTCCAAGCTGCGCAATTGTTTCAGCAAGTTTTGTTCCAGCCCTCTGAAATCTGACTGCCCGGCCAGCCGTTTCTGGAATGAGGCCTAAACAGATCAGATGGGATGCATCCATCCCATCCACGGCTCGGCCACGGCCACGACGGCGACTACGACTAAAACCACAACCACAACCAGAATACCCCCGGCCGGATGACAGATCCGCCGTGAACTTCCATACCGAGTCCTTGATGTCTCGCCATGGGTCGTCCAGTCTTCAGAATGGGTCGTTCGCTCGCTAGGCTCGTAGCTCAACCTGCCCGCTGGATCCAGCCCGTCGAGTTCCGTTTCTCTGGGCTGACGCCCTGACAACCAATTGGGTCGGGAAAACAAACAATATGCGACAATCCTGAAGAGCACCATTGTCTCGCCTCTCGTCCTTTATCTCATCTCCCCGGCTTCACGATAATAAAAGAATCCTTTCTCTCATGTTCAAATACCTCAAAGAGAGACAAAGATCTTCCAGAGGCCGGCGAACGGGACGGGAGGAACCCTTTGGCTTTTCGCTTTTCTGGGACGAGTTTACTCGACTAGCACAACGCCTTGCATGCATCCACCAACTCACTTGGTCGCTGTGGGCCTCTCCGTGGTACTTGATCCGTTCTTGGCAGTGAATGTCGTCATTAAGTACTCGACCGTGACCCGAAGCTGTTCCAGGGCGGCTTGTAGGGTTCTACAGTGGCTCAGAGCTCATAGGCAGTACTTTGCCTCTACCCCTGATGGGACCTTGACCGGTTGATTCTTCCACATGCACCATCAGGCGCACCATCAGGCACGCCACCGCAGCCACGGCCCCAGTGGACGCTAGCGAAGCTGAAGATATTTGTGTACAGGAAAGGAACATTTGGTCCAGCAAATGATTTTGAGTTTGTTGCTGTTGGAGATAGAGTTGCAGTGCTTCTGGGCTCTGAGAGGCCACTGAGACACAGCTCTCCTGACGGCTTCCCATCAATGAGACCACTGTAGAGCCTTGAGTAGTGGCTAAGTACTCTCACCCCGGACGAATTTCCGTAGCGTACCGTGCGGGTATCTTGGCACATCGGCCAAAGATAGCATCTCCCTGCTGGAGTGATGGTGCTGTCAATCGGTGTTTTGCGCTGTCGGACCCCAAGTTTGGTACTGTGCTGCGCTGTGTTGTTCGCTGTGCTGTGCTGTACTGCCCACCCCGGTCAACTTCCCTGTTTGGCCGCACCCACTCCCGCCCGTCAGGTAAGGTCAAGGTCAGACGTGCTTGCTTGCTTGCTTGCTGGTCTGCTGGTGAGGTAGCAGAGAGACAGGTAGGCACGGGTACCTCCCCCCAGTTCCTTCCGCACGCAGTACCTTGGTACACCCTCGTCTCCCGTCCTTGACCTGGGCTCGCCGCTGCCGCTCTCATTCCCTCATCATCTCCGCCCTCCAACAACTTTCTCCCTCAACTTGTTTTTTGCTTCTCGACGAGAGTTGCAAATTACAAAGGGCGTTGGAGACTCTTTGTGTGCTTTGAGGTGTTGGGATCTTTGCACTGCCTCTCAGTGACAAAACCATCTGGCGCTCCCCTTTGTCCTCCTGAATCGGAGAACGGCCCCCATATGCCTAGCCTCTCACGCCCATCTCATCAAAACAGCGACCTCTCTCCCAGCTCACCTTGTTGGATGACAATGTGACAACGCTCTTCACGATTTCTTTTTTTACTATTGCACATTGACAAATCCTTACTTCCTCAGCTACGATTCTTTGACGTCTTCTCTTCGTCTTCAAACTGCGAAACCGAACGATTCAGCGTCACGCTTCCGCCCAGCTTCTGCATTGATCGACACAAATATTCAACTCCGCGACATTTCCCACCCCACGGCCTACAGAGGCTCGTGATGTCCTCCAGTATGAACTCGCTCAAGGTTCCCGAAAGCGGGCTGCAGCTGGAGGGCTCGACTGGCAAGGATGCCAGTCTGCCTTCCCAGGCTTTTGCAGTCACCCTGAGTGACAATGTTATTGAGGACATGATCAAATGCGTCCAGAACGGAGATGGCATTCAACTTTCTCTTGGAGCCAATCCTGTAAGTTCAGAACCTCTTGCCACAAGGGATCCAAGGTTGGACATTTGGCTCCTGTTTCCAAATGCTAATGTGACTGTGCCAGACCTTGCTCTTTGGGACCAAATCCCACGCCATTGAGCCGCCCTCCGACTCGAACCCATATGATCTTTACCTCACACGACCTTTCGAATCGACACGAACTGCCGAAAAGATACCATACACTGGCTCTCTATTTGAAAAGCCATCGGGCGCTACTTTGAAGAAATTGAAGACTGGCAAGGCCGACAACACCACTGACGGCAAGACCGCAAAGTCCAGCAAGAGCGCCCAGTCAGGACGAGATTCTGACATCGAGGCTCTTCAAAATGGACTTGCGGCTCACGCTGCTTCTCGGGAGAAGTCGGTCTCACTTGCATATAGTTTTGGGATGATCATACTGACATGTTTTGAAGGACTCGCGTGGTCGACAGATTACCAGCGAAGAAGGCAGCTATCAAGAGCAAAAGCAAATTGCTCGACTCAACTCCACGATCGATCCCCCAATCACCAGGTCAAGTTTCGCTCGGCTCACTTACGCCCAACCCTACGACATCACAGCCCCTTGACCGAGCCAAGGGAGACCGAGCCATGCTGGTGCATGAGCTCGCTGTGCAGGATCGCTCATTTGATTACCTGGCCAAGAAGTGGGAAGGCAAGGTGGAAGACATGGAGCCGATGCTTCGAAAAGTTGCCGATGATCTCGACGATAACAACAAATGGTCATTGAAGAAGAAGTCCTGGAGAGACCTCGATGTTTGGAATTATGATTATGATACCCAAGAAGTACGACAGAAGGCGATTGACAACGCTGTTCGACAATATGACAAGCAGAGAGTCACCATCTCAGAGCCAGAGTGGGACAGACTACTACCCAAGGAGGAGCGAGGAACCGGCAAGAGTCTTAGCCGAGTACAGGCTAAGATTACGAAGACTGTCAGCACGCCGTCAATTAATGTTGAAATGGCGGATGGAGGCACAACGCCTCGAGATAGTGGGGATTCTCAGGATGCCAACCGGCCAAGGGCTGGAGGAGAGGTTATGTCAAGGTCCACCTCAAACCCTCTTTCTACTAAGCCCAAGAAACCCACAGCACAGGAGGCCCAGGTCAAGCGTCTTCTGGGTAAATCCAAGGCTAAGACGACTACATCAGCTGCATCCTCCAAGCCGACATCCAAGGTCTCTTCTGCTAAAGCATCTCCCACCAAGGCACGGCCCGCCGCTGCGCCCAAGGCAAATGGGGGAAGGGTTCTATCGCAGGCCATCATTTCTAACTCGGACACCTCAGAAGATGATGCTGCTCCTATGGTCAAGCCTAAGCCAAAGGCTGTGCCTAAACCGGTACCCAAGATGAGAGACACGGTCGTCGCCAAACCTCGACCTGCGGTAAGGGAGCCAATGAAGCAGCAGATTACGGCCAAGCGACCTCGCGAGGATGACGACTCGAGCTCAAGCTCTGGAACACCATTGTCGAAGCGCATCAAGCCCAAGCAGCCTCTTCCTGCCCCCCGACTTAAGCATCGACCATCGGACGCAAGCCAGAACTCTCGCGGAACGATAACCTCAACCTCGATAAAGAGCAAGAACACGTCCCCAACGAAGTCTTCTCCCCTGGCATCATCGCCACCCACCAATGCCTCGGATCTGGAGAATGAGGCACCCGCTGCCTCGATTGTTGCGAAGAAGCGCAAGGTCGAAGGCTTCAGCAAGGGTGGTGTCACCAAGCGACCTGCAGCATCAAGGTTTTCCGATGATCTTGTGCAGAAGGCACAGGCGTTCAAACTATTTTATCAAAAGTATGAGACGCTGCACCATGAGATTTCAGCGCTGGACAATCCTTCAAGCAGGAAGCTGGGCCATCTGATGGAGATGAGAGACCGACTGAAAACGATGAAGATGGAGATTTACAGTGAATGTCCCCCAGAGAGGAACTAAAAGGCCGCAATAATATGACAGAATAAGGACAAGATAGGGTGTGGGTGTTTGATTTCAACGGCGTACAGCATCACGACCGGATAACTTTTACAGTTAGTTGCATTTTGCATTGGGAAAACAGGATTTGCAGGAACGAGCCACCTGTCGGACAGGAATGGAGCTCTCTTTGATATTTGCATCGTTTTTCTTTGATACCACATGAGAAGACAAGATAGGCCAAACGCGGCCAGAGACAAAGGCAGGCAGTTAGATTAGGCAAAGCAAAAGCCAAACAATACAATACAGGAAATGTTGAAATTGAAATCATGAGAGTCATATACGTTACATTGAGTGACAAAAGAGACCTGGTGTTTGATTGAGAGCCTGGCTCAGTCGCGAGTAAAATCAGTCAATAGTGACAACGACAGTTGGGTACATGGGAAGATGAAGTGATACTATGACGTGAGGCGCATGTGATTGTGGTGCGTGATTTACCATTGGATTTACCAGATTGGGCCCCCAGGTTTGATATGGATGCTGATGAGAGGGTTGGTTGCATTTGTTGGTCTTTTGAGTTTTGAGTTTGGTGGGGGCTGTATGAATTTGTGTGTGAGCTGATTCAGGACAGGACAGGACCTCTGAATAAAGAAGAGGGATTAGCAAATAGCGGCTGATCATGGATGTCTAGTTTAGAATGGGGCTGTAGAGAACATAGGTATGTCAAGGCAGAGACTTTCTGTGTAGTAATTGTAGCACGTTGCTTTATTTAGTCTTTGTGCCGTTTATGCGACTGGCCGTTCAAAAGGAGTTTGCGTGAATGCTGTAGGGGTAGACAATGAACTCTTGTATGCGACAACGCAGCTTAAAGACATTGAATGAAGAAGGGCAGAATTCACCAACGTATCTATGTCCTACAGGCAAACTTGTCTTGAAGATGTATAAATATCCACCCAGAAGTGAGCATCTTGATTCTAGCTTTCTCATCAACTTCGGTCTCAATCTCAGTCTCAGTCTCAGTCTC
>JAADJF010000597.1:25060-36771 GCA_012932015.1 Fusarium acutatum
ATGTTTACACTGTACACCCTCCTCAGACTCAAGATCCGTTCCGAAACGTGCCTGCTCGCATGGCTGAAGACTACAGCCAAATGTATCCTCCCTCTTCAGCTGCAACAAACATCTTCGTTCCTGGCTGCTGCCGTTCTCGTCGCCGTGCATCCCGGTACTCAAAGACCTACGAAAGCGAAGGTTCATCCAAAAGCTATGCTTCCTACGAAGACGTCCAGCCTGATCAGCCTGTGGATCGTCTCCCACCACGCATCGCCCTGAAACAACTCTCGGATTTTCTTCACGAAGCTGGTATCTTCTACGACACGCAACTCATGGACTTTGCACGTGAGCATCAACGTCAAGGCCACGACACTTCCAACGAAGCTCTTCGACAGTGGCTCTGGAACGACTGGACCCGATCTTGCGATAGCCCTACCCGTGAGAACTTTACATCTACCAAGGCGAGCATTACACTCTTGCTTCGTCAGGTTGAAACCGCCATCGCGACACCTTGGCTGGAGAACGCAGACCTAAACGTCAGATTCGAGTTCAGCTACAAAGCTCTCAAGAATTCTTGTGATGAGATTGTCAGATTGTCAGGCAAGGTCATGAGCGATTGGCAAACTTGTCGATTTCTGGCTGTCGAGCTCAAGAATGCCAGTGTTTATGCCGACCCGGAGGGACCTGTTCTGAGACATTTGTTTGTGGGGTGGGAGAAGGGCGAGCCTTGTTGATCCTAAAGATAAGAAGAGAGGTCGCTCAAGTTGCTAGAGTTGTTTCTTTTTGTCTCCTTTTGTTGGATGTTCTTATGTGCTTGGTTGGAGTTTACCATGTTGCCGGGATGAGATGTACAGACATTGCTAGGGCGACCAATCGGGAAGACGGTGGAGTTTGAGGTTCATAGCTCCCTTTCCCCTGGTCAATCAGCCACGTGGGCCATGCCGATCACTCATTCTAGAGTGTCTGTGGCGGTGCAATACTTGCATGATGTGGCTTTAACACCAACGTTAATACATACTCACGAGTAATGATAGGAAGATAGACTTGACCCAATTAGATGTTAGCCAAAAATTCGCAACTTTTTTTTTTATTGTTAACGATTTTTTCTATTTGCCGCCGGTAGACGAGACAATGTGTGGATTACAATAGCGTTCTTTTTCCCCCCGGACTTCTCCTTTACCTTGTAAAAATTCCTAGTGAACAGGGACTATGTTCTAGACTCGAGGTGTCTCCGATATGCTACAGAGCATACATAGTCTTGTGTTCCTGCTGAGGGCATGTTGAACAGTTAGTTTCCTGATCAAAACTTCTGTTCTGAACTTCTTACTCTTTGATTATTCGTTTTTGCCACACCCGACAATTTCCTGCTCTCACTTTGATTATTCCTCTCAGTTGACCTCACCATAACTGGCCAATAAGTGTAGAAAAGAGAGACTTTGGCTCATCATCATGGGTATTGAAGCACTCGATTTCCCCCAAATGTGGGAACGTCCCAGCTACACTCAACTAGCAGACATTCTCCAGAGTCTCGAACTTAGCCCTCCAATCTGGAACCACAAGCGTCGTCGCTCTGAGATCATCGAGGAGCAGGAATCTCTCGCCAGCCAGCGCAAGGCGGAAGTCACTCGATATCTCTCCTCTATCATCAAGAGCCCCTTGTCATGGATCGACGACGATGATGAGAAGGAGGTTCTCTGGACGCAGGCAAGCAAGCGCATGTCGGAGCGGTGTGGACGTACGGCTATGGGAGAGGTCATTCGCAGATGGCCCTTTGGAGAGGGAAACGATGAGTTCGAGCTGATCATTCGAGAACCGGCGCTCACAGGAGATTCTTTGGGTTTCAAGACTTGGGGGTCTTCATATGTGCTATCGCAGCATCTTCCTCGCATGGCGGAGACATCACTGTTTCGATTATTCGATGAGACTTTGGGTCAACCACGACCTGACGTCCTCGAACTCGGTTCTGGGACTGGCCTTTTGGGTCTTGCCGCAGCAGCTCTATGGAAAGTCCCCGTAGCACTCAGCGATCTTCCCAACATCGTTCCAAATCTCAGAGAGAACGTGGCCAAGAACACTGAGCTTGTCAAGTCTCGCGGGGGATCGCTCACAGTTGGCGATCTCACCTGGGGAGGGAGCGAAGACGAGGTCGATCAGACCCTGTTTGAGCAACCGAATCAGTTCAAGGTATGTTTTTGCTCGTAGAGATCTGTGATTGCAGGGCGATGCTTATATGACTCTTGCTTACAAACGATGTCTGACCCCCCTGGTGACTAGATTGTCCTCGCGGCTGATCCCATGTACGACGATGAACACCCAGCGCTTCTCGCCTCAGCCATCAGCGACCACCTTGCTCTTGGCTCCGATTCACGCGCTGTCGTCATGGTCCCGCGTCGAGATGCCACCACAGAACGCCTCCTCGAGTCGTTTCGCCAGGCTATGCTTGACCTCGACACCCCCTTGTTCTGCGAAGAAGAGGACGAACTTGCGGGGCAGGACGACTGGGTTGAGGACGATGACGCGGGCAATGTGCGGTGCTGGCTGGGTGTCTTCAGCCGTGGTGGCTCACCGCCGTCTCAAGTCGGTGATGCAGCACCCATATAGCACTCTGGCTGGCCACGGGAGCCAGTGATTAATAGAGAAAGAAAGAGTCAGGTGCTTGAAGAAGAGATGAAGTTGATAGATACGATGGAAAATATCAGACGAACTGCCTTAGACAGAGACACTGAGCGAGTGAGGAAGCATGGCCACAATAGAGACCAATCATTTTATGCAAGCAATTGCACTGTTTGAGTCATGAACAATCAGAAGACGCTGCTTTAGGGAGTAGTTCATAAGGAGCCCTTCTCTCCCTCTTTTATGCCGCTTCTTCTTCTTCTTTTCTTCTCCACTTCTACGCTAGCACACCACAACACCACAACACCACCTTCAAAACTGCTTTCTCTACACATACAACAGTTTCTTCTTTCTCAAAGGAAGCATTGATGTTCAACCTTGATATACTCTCTTTTATCCAATTGCACAATTTCATCCACGCTCAAGCTACGTCAGGGATTCAGTGCCAGTTGTTGACTCGCAACTAATCGAAGTCTACAACTCGAGCCCCTAATCACAGCCTTTAACAAGGGCATCAACGACGCTGATTAACCCTCAATCGATCGATCAACGAACATACTTAAACACCAACCTCAGACATTCATTGTCTTTCTGTTTCCCCTGAATAACAACCTTTGCTCAACCGTCTATCACCTACAACCTCACAACCCTCAATATCGCTGACCACTTGAACATTTCTTGGACAGTTAAACTTTAGACTGCTCGACACACCTTCAGCACTTGTTCCATACCTTTGCTTACTTCCTTATTTCCTTCAAGATGACCGGGAAACCAGTTTACAAACCTGACGAGATACGCTTTGCTTTAAGCCTTATGGAGAAGGATTTCTACAACGATGCGATATCTAACGCCTTTCGAGAACGATTCAACCGAGCACTGACAGACAACCAGATTCGATATTTGAGGAACAAATATGGCAAAGATCCTGACTATGGGTGAGTTGTCTTGTGCCAAAGGGGTCTTGCTCTTGCTTTTGAACTTAACTAACCCGTCTTTGCTCCTAGAGCTCCCCTTTGCAACAAGCAATCCAAGAAACGAAAAGAACGTCGATCTGACTCTGGAGCTGGTTCTTCTGCTTCGCCAGGTTCAGAGTACGTTGCGAATACCGCCCCGATATCCCTTTCCGAGTATCTCTCTAACCTAAGAAACAGAGGGTCACCGGCTGAAGCCAAGAGAGCTCGCCAAGGGTCTTTCAAAGCTTCAGCAGGGCCTTCTCAACAACCCCCATACCAATTTAGATCCATTCCAACGCAATCACCAGTCAAATTCGAAGACATGAAGTCCCCCAGCCCGTCTTCTGTCCCCTTGTTCCACGCAGCACCAATGGCTCAGATGGGAAATCTTCGTTCACCACCTACAAACCAATATAGCCTCTTCTCGGGAGCACCAGCTCAGGCAGGCTTGGGTCTTATGCCTTTAGCTAACTCCTGGCAGATGCAAGCGAGGGCAAACTTCAACACCAACTTTTCCCCGATCAACACTCATTTTGGTCAACACCAAATCAAGTCACCAGAACAGGGAAGCCCTGAGAGCTGTAACGCCGCACTATACCAGACACCTCATCAGTCACCTAACGTCCAGCCTTCATATGCCTCTTATCTGAGACAGCAACCAATAGCTGGCTCTCACCCACCAGTCTCATCTCCACAGCAGACCGTGGTCGTGGGAGGCGGAGTCTAGGAGCCCTCCGCTACTCAACACCCACCGTCCTTTAAGATGGATATGCCCCTATCCAACTTTTCTCAGCTTTCCGACTTCGTGTACCCTCAGCAGGTATCACACACTGAAGAGCATAAGCAGGAGCAGGAGCATGAGACGCCCAGACGGGATGATGTCGCCCCGATGTATTGTGAGGAGTACTTCGAACCAGCTCAGCAAGCGTCTGAACAAAGCGAATCGCAAGCCACCCAAGATCAGGATGAGAAAACTCCAGAGCAGAATATTCCACAAGATCGTAGGCAATCTGCTGCTTCGGGCACTTCTGGCGACAGCAATGAGCACAAAGCTGCCAAAGCAGGGTCCTCACACGACTCCAAGAACTAGAGTGGTGACGACGGGATCAATGTGACGATCGATCCAAAGGTGCTCAGTACCACCTGGGATCTGAAGTTGCCCATCACCAAGTCGTACTCCTGAAGTGGTGGCTGAGTTATCCCACATTGTATACTCTACTTGACATAACCTAGTCCCTGGGGACTGGCCATCTCTCAAATACCCTATTCCTTCTTGATAGATCTGGGCCTCTTTGTCGCTCCTCAAGGCAGTGATTCGTCTTCCTTTGTTTGACCTGTCCACAGGCAGAGTCATACGTTTGGCGAAAACCACCAGCTGGGCATTCTGAGACCTGTTTCCCAAGGCTGTGAACTCGATGCATATCACGAGGCGTATAGGCCTGCCGCATGTTTGAGTTGATACCCAAGCTGAAATCCACAGAACTAGATAGGCAGAGACTCGGTTTGGATACCTAGTTCTTGGGCCACTTAGCATAACGAATTAAATAGCTTGCACTTATCTCGATCCACTCGTGCCATACAATAAATCATAATATCTTGATATAAGCTTGGAGATTTGATTTATCCAAATTTTTCTGGCCTTACCCTCCAGCTCTCTCATATCATCAACTCGCCCGCCAGAGCCTTCCAACAGGGTATCTCGTGCAAGTAGAAACGAACAGACCACCGCATAAATCTCTTCATGATGCCTCCCCAATCTCCGATACAAAAAGTGTGATGTGTGCGTAAGCATGCTGGCATAGATTAGTCCCTTAATTCTTGTGACCCGACTCCCAAAACTCTTCAGTATGAAAAAATAACATTAGACGTAACATGGCATAAGTATAGGCAATTCGACGCAACCATTGCGTCGAAATAGAAGGTTCTGAATGAATATGGTTGAATAGTATGTTTACACCACAATGCTGACGTTGCGACGGGTGTCGACCTCCTCAACCGGGAATTGGAAAACAACCTTGAAGAGATCTCGGAGATATGCATACCGCTGTGAACTCTTCGTCATCATCTGAATACTCTTGGCCATCTCCTGGGCAGTAACGCGCTTGCCTCGGGCTGGCAAGGCGTGATGTCTTGGAATTATGGCGTCGGTAAGGACGGAGTTCTTGTACTGTGATAGCAATGTCGAGTGCGAGATGAGGGACCCAAACGATCCAGGAGGGAGATCCTGCACAAATTTCTGTAATGCAGCAGCAGCAGCTTTGGGCTCATGGATGGTATCACGATTGAAGCCAAGATTCATAGCAGCTCGGAGAACGAGTACCTTTGCACGCGTCACATTTGCATCTTCTGATGCAGCTGTAGTGGTGGCTGTGCTTGAAGTCCTGGTGCTGCTCTTTGAGTAGCTAGAAAGATTGGACGCGCTACTAGACCACCGACCGCGGCTATTGTCACTAGGAGTGCCTAGGACAAGAATGTTGGGCATTGTTGGCGAACGACTCTGTGGAGAGATAGGCGTGTCTTCGAACTCGGTTACAGGGGTTTCTGGAACAGCTGGGTTTCTTGGTTTCTCTTCCTGCCGCCCACTCTTGACACTATCATGCCTCGAATGGACTGAAGATGGGTTTGATCCTCGACTCTGTCGGCCGCTCTGATCATTAAGATGCTGAGGGAATGCGTGTCCGGCTCGAGGTGTTCCCCTATCAGGTCGAACTTGTGTCCAACTGTCTCGGAATACATCGCAGAGCTCCCAGCAGGCTTGGACAGTAGAGCTCAGCAGCTCCTCATCTGGCGGTCTTCCATCCCTTCTGTTCTGCCTGAGATTGAAGAGCATCTCTGCAAGTGCCCAACAGGCCCTGAGCAACTGATCAGTTTCCTCGGCCAGATCACTCCGTTGCTTCATTAGTCGATGACAAAGCGCGATATAGAAGTCCAGTGTGCGTTCTCGGAACTGCTCTGGTAGGGTACCATCCTGGGCACTATAGAGGCTGCCGACTTGTTAGAGTAAGAATCATCACTTATTTAATGCACTTACTGATTGTTGAGCTCAAAGCTAACACGCAAAACCGAGTCCGCTGCTTCATCATTACGCTGCCGGACATCAAATAACGCTTGGCAAAAATCGCGACACAAATCAAGGTTGACCTTAACATTGAAATTGCTCACGTCCTCATCTCGACTGTGGTAGAGCCGCTGACAAAGTTTCCAGCATGTCCTCCAAGCTTTTTCGTGGGCATCAGGAATGCCATTTTTGCCAAGAGCACGGTTACGATTGATTGAACTGAGCTTGGACAAACTGTTGCACAACGTCCAGCACTCAGCAAGAGTTGTTCGTAGAGTCTCAATCTCGTCTTGTTGTTGTGGTATCGGCATGGCTTCTGATTCATAGTCTTCGTCGTCACCCTCAGCCTCGGTTTGTTCGTCGATTTCTAAACTGATTAGCCATATCCGGTGACGAAACTAGTATTTCCTTACTCTCGAGACTACTCGTACTACTCGAACGTAGCCGGGCCCCATCGTCCAGCATGGATTGCAGGTCCTGAGCTCGGGGTGTGGCGCTGTCGATGCTGTACCGCACAGGGTTCACATCGGTTAAAATCGGAGGTCGAACGGGATGAGTCGATATCTGATGACCGTTTAATATATGGCATAAATTTAGGTCAAGGGTAGCAGACCTTCTCTTGTCCGCCATTGAGAGAGGCTAGACTTTCAGCTTCTGATTTTGGAGATGTCCTTGGACTTGGCCCTTTGTGCTCCATGGCTGGAGGTGTGGCGGCAGCTGGAGCAGCCTGAATGGCGTTAAACGTGTTGTATCTAGGATGGCTATGAAACTTACCCAGCTGGAAAAACTTTCTGGTGCATGAATGACAGAAATAGCCTCCTCGTTGCTGGACTGGCGCACACTCTCCGGTAAGTTAGTTGTGAGCATTAAGAGCTGTGGTCAAGTTAATTCGTAGCCCAGAATGTCGTCGGTGCCCATTGTGACTGACCTCTGACCGACGGGTAGCCTTTCTATCACTAACTTCCTTCTCAATATCCTCTGAGACATCATCCTCGATCTCGGTCGTTTCAGTACCATTAGATGTGACTGGAGAAGGACCCACAATGTCACTAGGACTCATGACATTGTAGGAGCTACTTGACATGCGATTGACAGAATTGGGTCGAAGTGAGGACGAATCCGTAGCAGGAGGAGGGGAAGAGCTGAGACATGGGTTAATAGAGATTCCAAGAGGTTTCACGTTAAGCGCATAGCTTCCAAGGCAACATACAATGGTCTGAATGGAGAGCGACGGCTCNNAAAGGGGCTTCAAGGGCCATGACGGGGACGTGGAGTTTCTAAATATTGAGCTACCCTGACGGTGGTAGTTGAGAGCTCCGACGGCAGAGGGGACCTTAAGACAATTCACAGCTCCAACCAAGCGCCGACGCAAGAAAGCCTTACGATGCAGCTATCCCAAGGTTGACAGGTAATCGAAATCTGATGCAGGAGACAGATTCGAGATTACCAACAGCTGTCGTGACGGCAAAAGAATAAAAGATGAGCTTGTCGGTCGGCGGTCGATGTGCGGTCGCGCGGCCAGTTAAGAGACCTATGGGCTAAGATCGGGAGGCTGCGTGACTAGTCTGATCCAGTCGAACAGCAATAAGGAAAGATTGATGAAATAGAAACAAACAGAAAGTCCAAATGCTGAATGAAGGGCTCAATGACACTCCGACAATGAAGCAAGCAAGCAAGTTCGTCCAACAAAACCAGCTCACCAAAAGCCGAACCGCAGAGAGAGAATGGTTAGAATGGAGGGGGAAAGGTTTAAAGAAACAGGCAGAGCCAAAAGCTGGAGCACCAGTGGTTGCAACAACGGACTAAGGCAGACAGACAGACGCCAGTTTGACAGGGGTTCGTGAGACCGGGTCCCTTGTTCTCGCAGCCATGCTGCAATGGGGTGTTATGGGTCAGGTACTCAATTGTAGCTCTTGTTGCTGCGAGAGTCAACTAACGAATAAGCATAGGGCAGCGTTCAAGATATTTGTTGATTCCACCTCTGGTAGCCGTGAGCTGGCTTCGGAAGCTTGCTACCTTGTTACCTGTCTGCTACCTGTCCTGGTGAGCAGCCTTGAGTTGTTATGGAGGGGACCGTACATGCGGCCGGCGCTTGTCGGGAGCGCGATGGTTGGCGCGGTGGGAAACAAAGAGACGCGATAGTTGTTGAATAGGTATTGTGTATAAGGTCTTACAGAATTGCTTCGTCAATGGAATTAAAAAAATACAATTCTTTGAGTGATCCGAAGACTGCAATTATGCCTTGACCAGATTTATGTTTGTTAATGGTTCACCAGACGGAACATGAAAAGATAGAATGTCGGGGAACGTGAACCAAAAGACGGTTGGATCATGAATGGGGCGTGGCCCAGCTGATGGAATATGGGAGGTGTGGATATCGATCAAGCTGGTAGCAGGAGGGGCTCTGCGGCTAGGACGCAACCTGTGACACTTGATGCTCCTGGAGAGTACCTAGCTAAAAAAGAGTACATACAGCCAAGACAACTCTGAAAGTCTGAATTGTCTTGCCGAGACAAGGCAGCGAGCCGGTGGGCCAGTTGTGTGGATCAAGGCGCAGATGGGACTTCAGAGAGGAGGGTGAAGTTGGGGGCCAGAGATGTTGAGTTGTTAGGTAGTTGCTGGGTTTCTTCTGAACAGTCTGACCAAGAAATTCTGCCGAGGTGATGGGTTAATGCTGATGAGTGCCAGTGCGGTCCCGAGATGGGTTTCCCAAGCGATTTGAAAGGCTTGGATCTAAGTTCAATATATCGAGGTGTGGCAGAAGCCGTCAACTTGCAGCATCGGGGTGTTGAAATTGGATGCTTAGGGTGAATGGATGGAGCGGCTAATCGTGAGGAGCCTGTCCTCCTGGACCACTTCAAGCGACTTCCAACAAGGTCTTCTTGTCTCTGGCTATTGTGTTGAGTACAGTAGAATAGGGTGTGGTCAATGCAACTTGTTGATGACTTCCCTGTGTGTATTGCAGTGACTCTTATCATGCAGAGAAGTCGATTCAATTCAATGAGTGTACTGCTCATGAAAACCCGAATTGAATCAATTGCAGATGACTGGCATACATGTCCGTTGAGACTGGTGATGGGCTGAGAAAATAGGTAGGTATGTATCTCTCATGGAAACGACTAATCTCAACACCATCATTTAAGTCTAAAGCATTACCGTTGGCGGAAGGAGAGGCTGGCTGGCTGGTTGACGAATGGGCCATGGATCAGGGGACGGGAGGCCCACTATGGTTAGCACCTGCCCTACGTACAGATCGCAATCATCAGTGTTCCCACGGTAGGTAGGCATACCTAGTCGATGCCAGTTTAGTACCTCAATCAAGCCAGGTGGCTGAGGTTAGGTATAGGGATAACTTCCACCTTCGGGCTGTCTTTTTCATCCTTGAATCATTATTCCATCTTTCTGTATAGCAGCATAAGTCAGTTGACAGCCCCTTCGTCCCGATTTGCCGATCATGCTAAATAACTGACAACAACTACTTCTGCAAGTATACCTGCCCGTCACTTTGCGCTCAACTTAACAGCTCTGCACCGCTACAAGACAACCATGAGAGAGAACTTCCAGCCGCCCGTCCATGACAAGGGGCCAGTCAAACCGCAGACAGTTGGCCAGGGTAGATGGATCGTGGCTCCAAAACTCGTGGGGCATATTAAAAAAAGGACAGGCGTCGGCGCTTAACTCATGGTGGGACTGGCCAATCCTCCGAAGTCCCCCACTTGCATTACTTCCACCAACGACCTGGAACTGTCCAATGCTATGCTTCGTGGTGCTTTGTGTTCGACAAGCTACAATACACTTCTGAGCTTTCCTCCCAAGTTCAGCAGTACAGTAATATGGGTACAGAGTCGATGCCATGTGCCATGGCCCGCTGCACGGCATCAACGGTACGGAATGTGACACCCAATGCTGTATACGTATTTAGCATGATCGACAACCTAAAATCAGAATCCCAACCAGCTTCATGTTTAGAAAGAACATAGAATCTTGAGTTTTGGGGACAACGCCCAACATGATCTTGAGTTACTTTGTTTGAAAGCGTGTGCCGTGACGGACCATTCAGCCCGCTGACAGCGTTCCGACTTAATGCTTTATCAGTGGCCCTCAAAAGATCTGTTGGTTCGATACAGTCTCCATTGCTTTTCAAATAATACCATCCGAATTACCCGAGGATGGAGTAAAACAACTGTAGTCAGTGAGGCAGAATTCTTCGTCCACTTCTACAGTTAGCTTGAGGAGTGGCCCTCTCCTCATCACTCCAGAAGTCAATGGCAATACGTAGGCCTTCACGATGGTGCTTCTAAACGCCCTGGGCACGCAAGGGTACGACCAGGATGTAGAACAAGCCAATCAACAACCCAAACCTCAGAACCCGGCGAACCCAGCAGTCTGGTCACGGCGGCTTTGGCAACGCTAAAACGAGCCGGTGGCCCCACCACCCGGGGTTGCAGTATGTCCTTTGTGACGCACAGTTCGCTTGCTCTGGAACATGCCTCTCGTGGCAGGCAGTTCAGCAATGTCCAGATGCCAGCAGTTTGGCAAAGCAATAACATAAGATTCGAAAAAATACTAGAATATGCTTGTTAGGCCCTCTAGTCAATCTCTATCCCCCCTGGCTTTTCCCTAATCGCCATGGCCTCTAGAGCCTATCACTCACTCACTGTCCGGTCACTTCAAGGTATGGAGAACGGACAAGTACACATAAACAATCACCTTCAGTTCTTTCTTGTTTATGACTGCCAGAGAACTAACACCATAAGTGGATTCTGTCCCAATTTAGAGAAAATGGCAAATCCATCCGCTTATAATCAGACCAACACAATTAGCCCACCAGGCTCATGCAAACTAGGAGGAGGTTTTCAAAACTCCTTTCTAGGACTGAACACTCAGCTAGGTTTACAGCAAGAGGAATGTCTACGAGACCAAGACTGTATTGTTTGCTACTACCCATGCTAGGGGAGGCAAAAAACACTCAGGAACTTGACCCTAAATGACAAAAAGACTTAGGTAACTTGGCATAAATTTAGGATATCTTTTACTAAGTTTAGGATACCTTTTGCTGAGTTTATTTTAACACCCTATATTAAGGTCCGATGTTTTCTTGCTCC
>JAADJF010000599.1:0-15670 GCA_012932015.1 Fusarium acutatum
CTGTACTAGTTTCATCACAAAGGGTGACCCGAATACTATAAAGGGCAAGTTTGCGCATAGACCGGAGTGGACCCCATTTGAAGGCGGGCAGGGAAAGACGATGTTGCGTGGGAGGGGGAATGATGAGAGGGCTGGGGGGACGGGCGTTGGGAAGGCAGCTGAGTTGGTTGAGTTTACGTGGGGAGATGAGCAGTGTGAGTTTTGGTGGAGGGTTTCGTCCAAGTGGGAGGACTAGAGATTAAAATGAATGAAGCTAAACTGTTAATCTCGAGTGCATGGTCTCGTAGACCAAGTGATGGTGTGAAGTCCGGAGAAACAAACATCGCCTCGGCTAGCCCATGTGTGCCCCGTACTGCCAAGAAACCCCGGGATCAATAACCTAGCATCGTGCATAACCATCTGGTCACAGTAATTCCTTTACGTAAAACCACCGTCAAAGTGGAATACCCCAGATTTCACGCACAGGTTCCCGAGTCATCACCGAATCCGGGGTATACAGGGTCCAAGACCAAAGCTTCAATTGAGTATATCCTACACTAACTAACTAAACAAACACTCATGACATCATAAAAAATCTCCCATAACTAGTAAGAGTATCGGAAATTGGGGTTCTCAAAGTCAGTGAGATCCTGCAACACGGCATTCTCATCCTCCACAACAGGACCTTGAGCGTCACGAAGACGGTTTCGACGGATGAGCACGAAGCGAAGAGCAATAGCAATGACAACTTGGCCTGCTACACAGCCGATGATGAGCTTGCAGCCGGTTTGGTAGATTGGTGCTTCGGAGCCGATGAAGCCGTGGGGACCGATGATGTTGCCGATGCAGTATGCGAGGAATACAAAGGCTGTGGCAGTGGTTCGCTTTGTGTAGCCGCCGACGTTTGAGGCGGGCATTTGAAGGGCTACGATGAGGGCGCCAACGAAAGAAGCGCACTAAACAGTTAGTAATGGTTCAGATCGAGGGAGGTTGTAGGGCTTACCATGTAGTAACCAGCGAGGAGACCGCCCTTGTTGGAGCGAGGAAGTTGCCAGAACAGCGTAACAGCAATAAGCGTGGGCAGAAGCCAGACACACATGACGATCGTTCTGACATTCTTAAACTTGGACGCAACATACGGCCCTGTAAACATAAAGATCGCGTTGCAAGCTCCGTACGGAATGCCATACGCCGTCGTCAACAGCGCATCATGCGTGAACCCCTTGACGATCAACTTGGAAAAGTTGGCAATACCTCCGTTGATAACCTCGTTCAACAGCGTAAAGAAGAACAGCAACCAGATCTGCGAGTCCACAAAGACCTCCCTGATCTGATTCCACTTGATCTTCCTGTTAAACACACCCGTCTTGTTCTTCGCACTCTGCGCAATCAGCATCGCACGCTCCTCAACGCTGAATCTCTTCGCCGTGAGGATGTTGTTGGGGAGGAAGAAGAACAGGATTATACCCCAGCAGATCGTCAATCCGCCGCAGAGCACGTAGATAGTCCGCCAGACATCCCATCCCTTCGCTTGACCGACGCCATAGAACAGAATACCGCCAAACATGGCGCCGAAGCCGTTGAAGCAGTAGAACAGACCAGCGCGCGCAGGCTGTGTCTCGCGACGAAACCATTGCGAGACGATGAGCATGAAGGCTGGTGTGATGACAGCTTCAAAGGCGCCGAGGAGGAAACGACAGACTGCGAGACCGGCGAAGTTCTGACACGCTGCTGTGAGGCAGAGAATAGAGCCCCAGGTGATGACAAATGTGCTAACGATGGTGCCGGTAGGTAGACGCTGCGCGAGGTACGACGCAGGCCACTCAGCGACGAGGTACGCAAAGTAAAAGATGGACGCCATCCAGGAGTATTCATCTGAGGTCATGCCAGTCGTTGAGAAGAGATCGAAGACAGCTGAGTAGCCGAGGGCTTGCTTATCGACATATTGAAGAAGATATGTTCCGCAGAGGAGCGGCATGAGAGACCAATCGACTTTCTTGCGGAGTTTCTTGAGGGCGTCTTCATCGGCCATGAGCTCACTTAGGCGGGAGTGAGCGATGCCATGTTGCTGGAGGAAGAGTTCTGCCTCGTCGAGGTCAGTGACGGTGCCGTTCTTGATATCAGCCTCTACGTCGTCGTGGTCAAGAGGGATGATCTTCTTGTCCACCTCGATGTCGTTCTTATTCTCAGCCATGATGTAATTGTGAGATGTTGTTCAGAGGAGATGGGTCTCGTCCTACTGAGTGGAAACGACAGCGACGCAGCGCCCTTTTTGAACCCGGGGGCGATTATACGATTCATGATCTGGGGTATCAGTGGAGCAAGTTGCGATAAGTTGAGTGGAGGTGCTGAGATACCGCTAGCCAGGGGTTGTTCACTGTTCTGAGATAGGTAAGTTAACTAATAAAAAAAACTGGGATGCGGGGGAATGAACTGATGGAGTTGGCGTTGGCTAGGATGGGAGATGTTTTCCCGCGGAAAACAAAAAAAAGAGGGCGGTGGAGAAAGCGGAGGCTAGAATTGGGAGCGAGAGAGGAGATAGGATGTTAGGTTTGGAGATATCGTGGGTAGAGAGATAAACTTGGCGTGTTGTATATCTGATAGACGAGAGATGGGCTGATGATGGTTGTGATAGGGATGAGTTGAGTGCGTCATTGATTGAGGGAGTGGTGTTGGATCTGAGATGGAGAAGAGGGACGAAGAGATGTGTGAACATAGTTGAACATTGAACGTTTGCATCAACATCGACGTAACATGGCAGGGATGAGTAACTACAGTATCAACTCTCACCGCACTCAATTCGCCGAACAGTCTCAATAATCACCCATTGTATTGTCTATCTCATTTTATACTCCCAACCCAAACCTCAACCCACCAACACCACGCTCCCAATTCAACCTCAAAGACTCCAAACCCTCTTCCCAGCAAACCACGTCTCCCTAATCTCCGCCCTCAACAAGGTCCTACTATCCCACTCCATATCCGCCACAACCAAATCCGCAAACTTACCCACCTCCAACGTCCCAACCCTCCCATCCTGAAAAACACTCCTCGCCGCACCCTGCGATCCCGCAACAACAGCCTCGCAAACACCCAGCTTAAAATGCTCATTCACCACCTCCTCACACTCTGGCTCCCGCGCTGAACGTCGTGTAGCTGCTACGTACACGTTGTGCAAGGGGTTCCACGGTGCTGTGGGACTGTCGCTGCCGAGGGCGAGGAGGGCGCCTGAGTCGGCGAATTCACGGTATGCGAAGGCGCGGTCGCGACGGGTGCCGATGAGGCGTGGCCATGCGCGGAGGATGGCTGGGTCGGCGTGGACGGGCTGGATGGAAGCTGTGAGGCCGAGTTTACCAAGGCGCTTTGCGTCTTCGGGGGATGAGACCTCGAGATGTTCGATTCGGTGTCGGGCTCCTGGCTTGCCGTACTTCTCGAGCATGTCAACCGCCATATGAATCGCTGCATCACCGATGGCATGAAGCGCTATTTGGATTCCTGCATCAGCTGCCTGTTTGACAACAGGTTCAAGATCCTCTCTTGACCAGAACGGCGGCGGTGATGCGACTGAAGAGTATGGTTCTGAGAGATATGCTGTACAGGCGTCGATGATGCCGTCGCAGATGATCTTGATACCCGCGATGCGAAGATCAGGCGATGTCTCTAGACTATACTGTTTCGCAAGTTCAATTGCCCTGTCAACCTGTCGCATGCGCTCTTCAACCGTATCAGCAGGTTTAACGATCCAATATGCCGTAACACGCATCGCCACATCTGGATATCTCCTTTTCAGCTCAACAAGACTCTCCCAGCTGTACTCATCCATGGCCATCTCGATAATCCCCGTGTATCCTGACGCATGGTACGCTTTGAACGCAGCGAGCATACACTCAATCCGCTCTTCATTCGACGCAAGCTGCGCAAGCGTAGGCCATACAATCGACAAGATGGACGCTTCGCTGAGAACACCAGATGGTTTACCATTCTCATCCCTCTCGATAATACCACCAGGCGGATCCTCCAGGTCAGCGACCTTCATCTCCCTCAAGCCCGCTGAATTGCACCACGTCGAATGCATGTCCTTTGTATCAACATAAATCGGCCTCTCATCAATCTCATCCAGAATCTTCGCCGTCACACCATCCGGCGTCATAGAGTGCATCCACCCCTTTGCCATGATCCGCGGAACATCCGGATTCGCCTTTGCATACGTGCGCAGCTCATGAAGAATATCCTCCAGATTCTTACACCCCTCCAGCGCAATCTTTCTCAACGACTGGCCCAGTAGCAAAAGATGCATATGCCCATCTACAAACCCTGGCAGAACCGTCTTCCCCTCGAGATCCTGCGTGATAACATCATCCCCCGTGACTTTCGCCTGCACATCGTCCTTTGTGCCGACGGCTTGAATGATGCCGTCTTTTATGTACATGCTCTCAGCAAAGGTGGGTTCGTCTGCCAAACTGGCGACAGTCCTCGAGAGGATCTTGCCATTGATGAAGAGAGTCATACTGCGGTAAATTCGGTGGGTGAATCAGATCAGCGAGAACAGGTTTTTTTGGGCAGGTAGGTACTTATATAACCATGGGCCTTCTTGATTTGGGCCGCGTCCATGCGGGAGCCACTCAAGTGGGCTAGATGTGCCTATCACCAAATTCGGGGCTTGATGGTGGGGGTGAAGAACCGTCCAATGTCGTTGAGATGCGGTGCCCTGTGAGACAAATGCATGCAGTTTGATATAGCATTTACTGATAGGTCCTTTACTCACGTATCCTTTTAACCCTTCAAAGATCTACACAATACAATTACAACGCATGCTCATGTCTGAGATTATTGTACATTCACAGTACAACCTCGGCATCGTCATGTCCGGCACCGGCCCTGAACTCGTGGGGACCCTTGATTTTAACCTGTCATCGCTTACATGTCTAATTGGCTGTTTTTCTCATAACGACGGGTCCGTGAAAATCGCTCACCGAGATGATCTTATCAGATTGAACGTCATCTGATCTGATCTAATGCACGCAATCCGTATCAGGTTTTCCAAGACCGAGGTCTGGGTATTTCGCCTCCACCGTCTTCTCTGACGCTAAACAAAGATGTACCCTTCCCGGGAATAAAATCTCGTCTTTTCGGGATACATGCTTCGACTTTTATATTGGATGAATTAACCTGGAGCGAGACGTTTCATTCGGGATTTTGTTAGTGCTAGGTGTATTGATGGGGGCTCGAAACTTGAGTCTGGAGCTGAAGTATATGCTCTGGTGAGCACTGAGCGTGGAGCGACGTAGGCGCAGTAGCTTTTGCTCTCGAACATGAAGTCGTACCCAATCCGAGGAAGCTATCGTGAACCCAGATGTGACTGTTCCCTTGAATGCCTTCACGGTATGGCATTTTCTCCCCATCAATGCAAGTCTTATAGAGCCAACACCACAGGCAAAAGACAATCTCAACCATAAAATACTCGCAAATGGTCGCGTCAGTCACCGTCAGAGCACACATAGTCCAGCTCAACTCCTTCGCGGACCTCGACGCCGTAGTATCAAGTTCAACATCCTGCAACTCCTCGTTTCTCCTCTCCCTAGGCGGGCATGCCATCCTCGAATACATCGATCTTTCCACTCCAAACTTTGGCATGAGTATCGACACGGTCGGCGGAGGAGTTCTCCTCAAGCCTAGAACTTCATGACGTCCTCCTGAACCCCCATACCAGGGGACTCTAGCAGGTTTGACTTCATCAATTGTTTTCTCATACCTAAAGAGCATGCAAATGCTTCATTATTTCTCGTTGAACCTTCGGGGTGCGCAGCTTGAGTAGCCGGCGGTCACATGTGATGATGGACATATCAAAGCTTTTTCGGCGGAGCCGTTCGAACTTGCCTTCTTCAAGGGTTAATTGGGTGGTAGAGAAGGAGGGAGGTTTTTATTACGTGTTGCATTGCGATGTAAATAGCTGGGCGGTCGGGAGGCTTAAAATTAATATCGTGGATGACCTTGTTGCTGTGTTAAGTTTGTTTCACGAACTCTGTCACGATCACGCAACAAGTCAATTAATTCCCCAATGCGGGGTTCTTTATACTGATACTTATAGTTATACTGCTTTTGTGCTATAGAAGATGTCGAATTGACCTCAAAGAAGTCACATGGTCGTCTTGTCTGAACAAAGAACATCAGGGGTTGACAAACAACCTCGAATGCGGAGATGGCTCTATAATAGCCTGACATCGGACACATCGCGTTATACAGACAGATTATGTCGACAGAACAGTAACTTCAATGGTACTGTATAATTCCTGAGATCCTTCCAGGTTGAGATGCAAGTGACCCCCTATTCCGTCTCGTTACGCATCGAGTCTCCATCTGTGGCTTGAAGTACAACCGTTGACCATCGCCGCTGCACCAAACCCTGTAAGCGTTCTACCTCTTTTCATCTCAGTATTGGAACTAACATCATGAGCAATTCCCAAAATGACTGTCGAGTTCGAATGCGGCTTTAGCATCTACCCTCCTCTCCCCCAAACACCCTCCAACCAATCCCTCTACGCCCTCTTCCTCGCCCGTCTCAGAACAACATTCTCCTCCCCATTCAATCCCTCCACAGCCAAACCACTCCTCATAACCGATGCCGATAGCACCTTTTACTACTTCACGTTCCCCAAGTACCCTAAAATCCCCGCCAATCCTGAACACTGCAACTACTTCCTGAGTTTCCGCCTCAGCTTCGGAAACGGTGGTTTACCTCGAGAAGTAGCTGTTTCCCATGTCCTCGAGATACTCGTTATTGGGAAGGAGTATTTTGGGGAGAGGGTTAGGTACTGGAATGGGATGCATAGGATGAGGTGTTATAAGCAGTGGGGGTACTATACGCTTGCAGATGTTGAGGAGGCGGAGGCGGAGGTCGGGAAGTTATGTACGAGTATGGACTTTAAGGTCACAGTGATGGAGACAATGGTGGAAACGCTGGAGGAAAATAACGTCGTGGAGGTTGGGCCTCTAGCTCTGCTAGGCTAGGTCTTGTCTACATTTGTAAAGGAAATATATCTCAGTTACGTTCGATTAAAGTCCCCCGTCTCCAGCAATATTCAGATAAAGCATTAACTTACAACTTAACCTTCAAGATAAGGCTAAGTGCTTTCCCAATGATATCAAGCTACAGACGGACCTTAGTCTTACATGAGACAATGTCAATTTGCGGCACTGGTATGGTATTTCAAATATCCTTCCGGATCTACTACTGAACAGTCGGCAGAGGCCTCACCTCCTGACGGGGCGCTCCACCATGCTTTGCCACTAATCTCCTTACTTAAGGTGGCATCTCTAGGCCATCTAACGTTGTCCAGATATCTTAGTATCGGGATGCTTCTTGGCTTCGACCACATTCTCGGTTTGGACTCGAATTCCCGTTAGATGAAGCGTGAAGCAAGAACTTGTCCTCTACAACGTAATTTTCCAGTCCCGGCCGCACTGGGTCGGATCAAGAAAGACTTTCAGCACACACAAACGCAACTAATTTAGCTAAAGTCTGCATTTAACAGTAACCCCGGTAATCCTGAGCAGCACTGTGCTGATCCTGAGCATGGCATCTCTAGAGATACAGGTATGAAAAGCTGTGCATGAACCCCTTGCTCAGACACATTTGAGCTCAAAGCCTACACCTCCTTACACGAAACATCCGAGATCCAATCAGTCAGACTTGGAGGTAACGCTCTGGTCAGGCTCATGGATCCTGAAGGATGCTGGTCTGTAGCATTGAGGTGTCAGCAAAGTTGCGTGCTACGGTTCACTTCATCTTGCCAACTTTCCCTGCACTCGAGCCACTCGACGATTTTCGGTCTTGTTTTCATGCAAGTCTCACTCACAGACTACTAGATGATCTAGTTGTAGCTTACCTTACTCAAAGAACTCCATGAGGGGAGCAGGTTGGGTCCATTAAGGGAGGAGGGGAACCCTTCTGTTTCCGAATCTCACATCCATTTAGCCATTTAACCAGCAAACTATATACGCTTTATATTTTTATTGCTACGTTTGAGCCTTGACTTGGCTGTGGCGCATCTGCTTGCAAAGTTGCAATAATGAAGGAAGAGCCTCAACTCGGGATGCAACTGTACTTCGCACCCAGCGGACGACTTCTTCTGTGAGCTCCAATGCTGTGTCGTCTATTTCTATCAGTCTCGCCTCCATTGTCTTCGCGAATGTGCGGTTATGCGTTTGTGTACCTCGCAGGCAGCCCCGGATCTCGAGATCTCGAGTCCACACATTTAGCGATAACTTCAATTGCCATCCTTGGCCAATGCAAACAAAAGGGAGGCAGACACCTAACACCACGCACCATCTACACTTGTAACTGGCGAAAAGGAGGTAATGCCTGATAGTGCAGCGGCTTGATCACACATGTAGACCTTTTAATCTTTTCTTGAACATGTACAGATGCGGAAGTTTGTACATGATGCTTAATTTATGGTTCATCTTTCGAAGCAAAATCTGTAGGTTAGAGTGTCGCGAGTTTGATCGAATGAAGAATATGTTTGTTTAAACCTCGAAACTAAGAGCAAAGTGTGCGTAAATGCTGGAGCAAACAGCTTCGCAGTTGCCAGCGCCAGGCAGGAGCGCAAAGCAATGCTGCTCAACCATCAACTTCCATCTCCCATCAACTTCATCGCAACTCTCCATCGCAACATCTCTTCCATCCTCACCCTCATAAACACATTCCTTCACCTCAATAACCATCCTCACCATGTCTTTTGAGTGCGGCTTCGACATTTTCCCCTCCCTTTCCCCTACCCCGGAGAACAAGATGCGCTACGCCGAGTTCCTCGATGACATAACAACCCTCTACAAAACCGACGAAGAAACCCGCCTTCTCATCCTCCCCTCCGACGCCGACTTCCCCAAATTCCTCGACAAGCGCTTCATCCACTTCGTTCTCACCAACAACCCACGCATCCCCGCCGACCCCAACAACTGTGACCTGTTCTTCAGCCTGCGCACCTCGAGCGTCTTCGACGCCAGCGTCATCGACACCGTTAACGAGATCGCCATCATCGCGCAGCACCATTTTGGAAGCCGTGTGCACTTCTGGACCAATGACAGCGTCATCTACACGAGGGGCGAGGTCACCCGCGCGGAGTGGGAGGTCTCCAAGAGAAAGGATGTCTCGGACTCGAAGTGAGTGTGAGAAATCGGATTCAGCGCGCTTATATCTTATCCCGACACTTCCGATTACGCTACTCTACTGGGGAGTTTATACGCCCGCATCTGCCGATATTGCGCGGCAGTCATGGGCTTACTTTCACGATTTGGGGCTGACGTTGGGACCGAAGGAATGGGAATAAGCACCAGCGTGTTCTATTTTATTAGATCATAAGGCAAAAGCGACAGATCAGTTCATTCTGATACAGGGATATCTCCAGCCAACAGCAAAAGAAAAAAGACAAGTTCAATCATAGCGTGCTCCCGTACATCCAAATCTCTAGCCAAAATTCACGGTGTCATGTCTCGGTCCATTTAGAGCAGTGCTACTAGGAACGCATTAGCTTTGGCATTTGGGTTAAAGTGATTATATGGCTGACCTGATCGAGCTTCCCATGACTTGTAGGGATCAGCTGGCTTTTTTGTAGGGTCGACTGAGCCTGCGAGCTTCCTCTGGATCTTTTCCTTGAGTGAAGGTTTATGAGGTGCTGTTTCAAGACCTGTTTTGTTAGTGAAGGTGATTGAGGGGATGTGAATGAGACATACCAGGCTTGGTAATTGTTGAAGGCTTTGTTGTGTCAACGAGTGTTGTCTCGGAGACGTTGGCGTTCTTGTATGTAGGGGTCGACATGTTGAAGTTGTTGTGTGATGTCTTATAAGTGTGTAGAGTACTTCTTTGAGTGTAGCGTAAATGTCTTGAAGACTGTAAACTGTATTGATGCTGATGTATCTTGATCTGATGCCTCAAATCTCGGGGACACAGCTTCTACTTATACTCAAGATAAAGTCTACACACCATCAATCGATTGAGTCACAAACGTTAAAAAATGACATCTCAGCGCCCTTGAAATGGATCACATCTTGTCAGCCCTGCATGATTGAAGGCTTTCGATCCGACTCCGAATGACACATTCCGCACTCTGCATTACCACTCGGCGTGCCAAAAGTAGTATAAACCCCTGTAAGCCGAGCTGAACCAAGTGGGGACCGAGCTCTACTCCCCATTATTCTCGAGCCGAGTCCCTCCAATTCGAGCCGAAGCCACTCATTGTCAAGCCGAGTCCGCTCAAGTCAAGCCGAGTACTCTATTTTCAGGCCGAACCCCACGCTTGACACTCAACCCCAACATCCAACGCTACACACACAATTTTGAGGCCGATATCTCAAGCCGACAAGCCGAGAATTTAAGATTTATCATCATCGGATTCATCAGCATTTCAATGGCGCCATGTCAACGGCCCCTCTCCTCCTACGCCTAAACGGTCGCCCGCAAGCCTGCGATCCATGTCGAGCGCGGAAAGTAGCCTGCGACCACGGCCAGCCAACCTGTTCACGCTGCAGAAAGCGGAACGAGACGTGCATCTACACCGTTTCGGGCGCCACGGTCAAGAAGCAACGGCTTCGGTCCCCCGTTCGCACCGAGCATCAACCTCCACCAGTACCAAGCACTGACTCAACGCCTTCACCCGCCGTGGCTCCTGGTTATCTCGGCTTCACCAGTCACAATGCTGTCTTTGAAGAAACGCGCAACAGCCTCTCGCTCGTCCACGGGCCCCCGGTTGAGGTTATTGAGCCGAGGGCGCCGAGGGGTAGAAGTGTGATTGACCTCCCGCCTCACTTGAGAGAGATGAGTCTTTATGTTCTTGGGTGTCTGCCTCAATCTCAACATGATGTTATGGCGCATAGACTTCACTGTCTCACAGACGGATGGATCTTTAGAGCGATTCAGGAGATTATCAACACGCTTCATACAGATTGGGGACGGTATCTCACATCGCGAGATGATGCGGACTTGGATGTGGTGGCGCGGCATGTAAGCCATAACACGGCACGGCCTTTGCGCGATGAGCATTCGAGTGCAAAGGCTTGGACTGATCAGTTCACGGGGAGCAATATTCGGTGGGAGTCGGTAGGCTTGATCTGGACGTATTGGGATGGCTCGCCGAGTTTTGATGCGCCGGTTGTGGTGAAGTGTTTGGGTTATTGCATTGAGCTGGCTCGGCATTTCACACCTGGGAATGACATTATGCTGTATCTTTGTTACCGACGAGTCACCACTGAATCTCTCGTCTCGGGCGATGCAGGTGAGTTATTGTTCATTCATAAGTTGAAGCTCGCTAACACTTGTAGGCTTGACATGCTGGCGCTACTTTGCAGAGACCGTCGCACTCCTCACATTCCTTGGTCGACACGTCGGATCAGAAGACACAAACTACATACCCTCTCTCTGCTCCGAACACAGACGTCGCATCACCGCCCGTGTCTTCAACATCGACAAGGTCCTCGTCTCCTTCACAGGCCGTCCACCGCTGCTCAGTCGCCGCTTCTTCTCATCCCCTCTGCCACTCGACCTGACAGACTTGGACCTTGAGTCTGACCAAGCTACCATACGTCATGCGGTGCAAGAGCTGGACTCCAATGGCTTTCGCCATGTTGGTGATCTGAAAGGATCGTCTATGGTCAGGGCGCGTTCACAGATTGCTTACATTAAGGATGAGCTTCTTGAGATTGCGCTTGCGAATAGCGTCAAGGTCACATTCGAGAGTCTAACGTACGTCACTCTCATGTTTCTGAGCTCTGTACTGACAAGGGTAGTGAAATCAAGGCTCGCGCTGAAAGGACGTATGAGAGCTTCCCAGCCAATCTCATCCATCGACCTGACGAACTCGACGATCCAGACTGCGATGTCCAAAAAGTATATTCGCGAATTCTTATTCGACTAGAACACATGCAGAATCTCTTCTTTGTAGAAAGACTGTTGCTCCGTCTCGGTCACATTGATGAGAACCGTTTACTCCCGATCAGCTTTGAGATGGTCACATTGACACTTCTCTTTTGGACACACCAAGATCGCTTCTCTGGCATGAGACGAGATTTCGAATGGCTCGTAAGTCAATTTTCCTATTTACAAGCTTCTGTCTCTCTAACACCTTCAGCTCATGGCCTTCGCCGCTCCCGGAGGCGGTATCCTCTGTCTCGAACTCCTCCGCCCAACATTCCGCGGCACCCATCCCGACTGCCCCAAACTAAGCCGCTCCGCCATAATCCAAAAACTCAGTCTTCTAATCGGATTTCTCGACTGGGTCCGCCCTCCCGCCCCCAACGCCGACCTCTGCGCAGACTGCAAAGCCGTTATACAGGGTGTACTAGACCACAACCTCAATGCGCCGATTGCAGGTGGAGGAGCATTGGATACACTAGACTGGGATATTCCGACGCAGTTGGACTTTAATTTTGATCTGTTGGATACGTTTGATTGGTTGAGGCCTGAGCAGCTAAGTCTCCCTGCGTGAGGTGAGGAAGTTTTGGATTGTGGTGTTTGTCTCGGCGGGTGCTTGGATATGGATCCAGTGGCTGGTGTTTAGCTTGACAGTTTGGAGATTGGGGGCCCAGGATGAAAGCATTTGCTGCTGTTGAGCGGCAGATTGCTCGGGCTCTGATGGGACGATGAAGAGAACGGGCTGTGAGATGTGAAAGTCTTCAAAGCCTTGTTCATCAGGGGCGAAGAGGTTATCTTTCCACATGCGATACCATCTACACACCCCTTTGTACCCGTCATTCGAACCGAATGCCTTGAGATGCGCTTTCTGCAGATCATCAGTGTACCACGATGCGATGGGAAGTCTGCGGTCTTCGCGCACAAACTCCTCCATCTTGCCGAGAGGATGGAACCACGTCTCCCAATCTTCCCGATCGCGACAAAACATCAAACTCATCGCCGCTTCAGCGTTCTTCTCGAGGATTTCCTGCGAACTGAAGTCGGCTAGCCACGGGATGTATCCGAGCATCTCGTACCCCAGGAACTGCTTGGTCATGGTGTTGATCATGTCAACGTCAAACGGCGTCCCCAGCTTTGGCGGTCCGACGGCTAGAAATATGAGAGCTTCCCAGCGCGAGGGGTAATAAGCTACCATTCTCGATAGCAGTGTCGCGCCGAAATCATGGCCGATTCCAACGATGGTTTTGAGGTTTAGATGGTCAAGAAGTTCGATGACCTCATCGCTCATGGGCCTGAGGCGGTACGCGTTTACATCTGTTGGCTTGCTACTTTTACCGTAGCCGAGCAGATCAGGAGCCACGACACCGTAACCCTCGGACAAGAAGTGTTGGATTTGATGGGTCCAGTCTGTAAGGATTGATGGGAAGCCGTGAAGAAATAGAAGGTTTGTGGATTGGGAGGTTGGAGGGATGAAGATGTAGGAGTATACATTGCCGCTGCGGGCTGTAAACCTCTGTCGCGCGGGTAATTCGAGTGCCATCTTGATAAACTATCAATTGTCAATTGATATAGAATAAATTGAAGCAATCGAACGGAGTGACGACATCTCGGAGCTTTATACCCTCGCGGAAAGTTCTCGGACACTTCCTCCCAACCCCACGTCATCACGAATCCTCAATATACCTCTCATAAACCTCCCCATAAAACCTCTTCCCAATCTCCCTATGACTCCTAACTTTCGTCCTCAACTGCGTCTCCCCCCAAGTATCGTACAACCCCCTCACAAACGGATTATCCACCGCTCCCGCCTCACCCGCCTCCTCACCTTGACCCCACCGTTCAAAATGCTCCTTCAACGAAGTCATCGCCTCATCCCGCGTTAAATCACGTCGCACACCTTGAAAGAACGGAACGCTGAATCTCTCTTTTGGGGAAGATAGTACGCGGTGCGTTGTCGCTTTGCATACACCGTTGGTCACGACTTCGAATGCTTGGCCGATGTTGACGACGAAAGTATCCGGGATGGCGGGGACGTCGATCCATGAGCCGGATTTGTTGAGGACTTGAAGACCATTTACTTGGGGGGATGCTTGGAGGAGAAAGGTCCACCATCCTGAGGAGTCTTTGTGAGGACCGACGCCTTGGGATGAGGTTGTTGATGCAGGGTAGTGAACCAGTTTAAGACGATGTTGGTCGGATAAGTATGAGAAGAAGATCTCAGCCGGAAGATCAAGAGCTCGCGCAACAAGTCTAAGAAATCGTTCCCCCAGGAGTGTAAGTTCCTCAATATACCGCGTAACAACACCCTTCAGCTCCGGGAGCGCCTTTGGCCATTGATTCGGACCCCTCAACCCATCGTACAGCGGCGCACCATGAGGCGCTCTCTCAAGTTCCGTCGCAAGCTCAACCTGTTCCCTCAGATCAGTTTTCCCAGCTGTAGTTTCCGTCCCAGCAGCGCTGTATCCTAAAAAGTGAGGGGAGTTTTCTAAAGCGATTTCTTGTTTTGCTTCGGGGGAGAGGGCGAAGAGGTCTGGGAGGATGTTGATGAGGGATGTTATTGTGGAGGTGGGGACGGAGTGGTTGGAGATGTAGAGGAAGCCGATTTCTGTGAGGGCGGTGCGGAGATTAGAGAGGGTTTGGGGGGTGGGGGATGAGATGTCGATGATAGGGATTTGGGTGAAGTCTTGGGAGGGCATTTTGACGATGGCTGCTGAGTTGTGAGTAAGTACCTGTGCGTAGTGAGTGGTTTGTTACAGTGTATGAGATATTTGGTAGATCACGCAATGAGGGGTTCACTGATGCGATGCCGGCAGACGATTCAAAAGCCACTGAACAATACATCATTTTCTCAATACCTACTCAATTAACCTTTCTCCCCTTCAATTGTTCAATTGTTCAATTGTTCAATCGTTCAACGGAATATACCGTCGCAACATCATCACTACCCTAAACCATCCAACCAAAGTCCCAAAACCATCCCCGTCTCCTTTTATTTAACCGCCCCAGACAAAACAGCGATAAGATAAGATTAGCCCACCACACACTCAAGATAAAAACGTGGGGCGCTAGCAAGATCTGGGTCACAGCTGCATAGAGTTAATCTTGACACGTTAATTTTTCGCCATAGGATTGGACACCCAGTTCTACGGAGACACATTAATCTCTCACGCCACGGAAAGGCAGGGGTCATCTAAAGCTTAGCTCACTGAAACCAAGCACTACTCCGTACAGTAACCCCTTTCTTGTTGTTTGTGGCGAAAAAAGGCGCAGGTTAATTACTGAGTGAGGTAGGTAGTTTGCTGCGCCGTTTACGAAAAACAGGTTCTTTTTTCGCGTTAGCCAAGATTTTTGTTTAATATTTGTGTGGTTCGATTCATGGCATGTTGCCATGAGCACGTAGCTAAACTAAGATTGGCGCCCCTTTTGAAGCTAGAGATACCTTACTCAAGATGGTTTCGTGTAGAACATGACAAGCTTCCAGCAGAGTTACCACGTGCAACACATCGTACGTAACACCCAACAAATGCCGAGAGAGACCCTGTAGCAATTATACTTTTGAAAGATAAAGACCCTTATTCTAGAACATGTCGCGCGCCCCTTTTCTTTTTGACTTTTTTCTCCCATCGGTCTCGTTTATTTCGTTTACGCGTACGGACCAACGCCGATGCAAATACGGACACCCGCAGGACAGGACCAAGATCCCCTATCCCGAAAAAAGAAAGAAAAAATTCAGGGTCTCTGCACTGTAACGCCCCCCGCTGCAAGTGAGCTAGCTGAACAGGGGGG
>JAADJF010000603.1:0-36053 GCA_012932015.1 Fusarium acutatum
AAAAAATAAAATAAAATAAAATAAAAAACAGGGAAGTAGTCTAAGCAGTGACGGCGTCAAGTACAGAGGCCACTTAGGATATGGGTTCACGCAGGTCAGATTCCTTGGTGTAGGAAAGTCCGACCAGGCAAAACAGGGATGTGGACCCAGATCTGGTCCCTGCAGGGGACCCCGACAGGGGTATGTGATCCCAAAAATGGGCCTGCCCAGACACCTCAGCCCAAGCTCACCCCGCCTCAGCCCGAACTTCGGGTCCCTCAGCTCAACCTCAGCACCAACTCAGCTTAGAGCGGCAGGAGCTCAGTTCTAGAAACGGAAATGGATTTTGGCGTGCTTGAGTTTCGTCTCCGAGTTCTCTGGTATCCAGCTGATCTGACAATCTAGAGAGGCAAAAGTACGAGAACCATGATTGAATAAGAGATCGACAGGGAGATAATTAACGCTCCTCAGCAGAACCGTCATTCTCTCTGAAGGGGGGTACTGTAGGATCTTCCATGCATTCAGGGCGAGGAGATTGGCGAAAATGACGGGCATATCCTCCTTTTGAGTAGTATTTCGGTATGCGAGATGGTTCCACACCTTGCAAAACTTCTCCAGCTGGCTCTCTGCTGTGGCTCGCCCTAGAGACCTCCCGCGATCGTATGTACGAATAACATCATGGAGTACCTGTAGGAGCCCAGCGCGAAGGTGCGCATTGACCGGCTGTGATTCTTTCATCATAAACTGTTTGTCATCCAGACTCATCATTTCAACGAGGAGAGGCATGAGAGAAACAAAACTTCGTATCCAGCGGTGGATGAACATCCAAGGCGCCTCCATCATATCCACGAAGGAGAAGTCGTTGATGCAGGGAATCAATGGTGTCAGTGGGCCAAACTTGGATTCAAGAATGATCTTTTTCGCAAGAGCTCCCTCTTGTAGTGTCCAGCATCGTCTCATCCACGCGCAACAGATAAAACGTGCTAGATATTCAGTTTGGGTTGTTTCGTCGAGGACATCAGCGTCTACCTCAAGCTCAGAGTCGATAATGTAGACCTGGAAAGCTGATGCGTATACAAGACTCATTTGGTTGATCGCAAACATCTTCAGTCTGTTCACATCCGCTTTTTCATCGACCGAGGCACTTGGTGCAGCGACAGGAATGCACAGTGTATCTAGCCAGAACAGTGGAGGACCCTCGCATCCAAAATTCCACCATTGTGACGCCCTGGATTCTTTGGAATCTTCTTCGATTCGTATACAGTATTCGTTTAGTTGGTTGCGATCAGGAAATTCCCTCTTGATTGACACACGGGATAGAGCCCTGGATATCCTTTCGGCTTGACATTGAGGTATCGCATTGGCTGTAGGATTGCCTAACCCGTCAGACCAAACATGCGATATAGCTGTATATCGAGTCCGTGGGGTCGCCCGACACACCTTCAAGCTGAGGCGTCCTCTACCAAGATCTTGAATAGACACGAGGGGAATGCCTCCTTGTCGAATAATCTCCTTGACCTCGAGAGTATTCGCATCAAGTGCCTCACAGTTCCACCCATCAGGGACATGACGCTGTCGATACGTTGAGTCCAGCTTCACGTCGTTTGCTGAGTAGTCTTCGCGTGTACACTTGCCATGAGAAAGTGATGAAGGGCGTCGGAGTCGGGCAAAATAACAGGCTGTTGGAGCATCGCAGAACCGCATGATCCATGCGATTTGCTGCGGACACCAACCGTGGGTTTGCATCTGTTTCTCCAAGAATCTTGAACCCCATTTACAAGTCCATACCTCTCCGTGTATTGGGTCGTTTAAGATCGAGAATAGGCTCTTGGCCAATATATGAACAGCAAGTCCAGTTTCTCCGGCGGGAGAGCTATCGAGGTATCCTTTGAAATCCCAAAGGCACACCTCACTTGTAACAAACTTTAACAACTCCGCAATTACTTTCTATTTTCCTTTTCGCCCTTTCATAATGGCCGGTAGTCTTTTTAAGCTGAGGAACGAGCAGGTAGTCTTCGAAGTTGGACGGGTTATGAAATCTTCCATATTAAAGTCCTCGGATAGGATTTTCGACAACAGGCCGAAAAACAACCAAGACTGCAAGAGAGAAGCTCGTCTTTCGGACGTCATTGACCCCAGCTTTCCTAATTCGCGCCTGAGCTTCATGCCAGACGATCGGAAGCTGGAGCCATCGAATGGAAGTATCGGATCCGTAAGGGGACATGTGATTTCTGAAATAGCGTGACGGGGCACTGGTATAATATCCATGGCTGCATTCAGAGAAAAGCAACTGATGGTAAAGGAAACCGTTGGCAGCCTTGAAGTAGCAGAACGTGGTGATTAGTTATGGTGCGGCTGAATACCCCTGCATAACATAGCCACGCCAACTAATTACGCCTTGCGGGAAGTGGAAAATCTCAAGCGTGTTAAAATATATATTTCAGAGCCTAGATGTAAGAATAAATAAGAAAAGTAACATAAGTATTTAAATCTTATTGAAGGACAATTAACCTAAGAGTTATATAGAAGTTTAGGTTTCTAATATAAGTAGTTTTAATATAAAAAAGAAATAAGATATATAAAGTTGCCTCATAACCCAGGCAGTCAGGGGATGGTTGGGCGCTTATGTAGTGGCGTTTGAATGGTTAGGTTGAGTCGACTGGCCTCGTGCATATAAGCGGGGGTTGAAAGCAAGTCAGCCCTTACATTGAAACAGGATTCTTTCCTCGGTTTGCATAAGCATATAACTTTTAATTTAGAGCAGAACCCGGTTCTCTCGAGCACAAAGCCACGCTTGCTCACAACCACTTAGAGGGCATGCTTTAACATGGCCGAAGTTGCTGGCCTCGCACTCGGGGCTGTTGGGGTTGCAGGCCTTATCGGCGCTTTCAAGGACACCATCGACCTCTTCGGTCTCTTGGCCGACTCTCGCGATCTGGGGCGAGACTATGAGATTTTGAGGATTAAACTCGATATACAGAAAACTCTTCTGCTTCAGTGGACTGATCGAGTAGGCCTCTTACGCCAAGACGACTACGACCCATGTCTTGATCAAGCTCACAGTCAGGAAGCAATCGGTCATACCTTAAGCTGCATTCGACTTCTGCTAACGGATGCGACTACTCTAAGAAACAAGTATGGGCTTGACGAAGCAAACGATCAAGAAGGTACCACGCCGCTCGTTTCGGTCTCCTCTATTAGTGCCTGGCGTATGGGAGTGTTCAAGACTCAATATGATGATTTTAAGAAACGAATAGCGCAAGGCAACGACAAGCCTTTCCGCAGCAGGGCACTTTGGGCTGTTCGAGATAAACAAAAGTTTGAAGTTCTTATCAGAGACCTGGCAGATCTCATTGCGAGTCTTGATAAGCTGGTGCCTGTCACCAGTAAACAGCCCGCCCTTCGAAACTTGGCCGATGACGATGTGAGGAGCATTTCTGGATTACAAAACCTGAAGATGCTACTAGAAGCCTCCCAGGGGACACACAGATTCATTTCAGAGTCTGCCCAACGAATCATATCCCGCGCCTATGAGGAGATCATACTCAACCGACTCTGGTTCAGGAAGATACACGAGAGGAGGGAGACCGTGGCAGATGCCCATCTGAAGACCCTTAAATGGGCTCTTTATCCCCCAAAGGACGAGACTCAGTGGCATGATTTGTCCAAGTGGCTCCGAGAACCCTCTACACATGAAGTATACTGGATATCCGGCAAAGCCGGCAGCGGAAAGTCCACTCTTATGAAGTATCTTTATTACTCAGAGCGCACCCACAAACTACTCAGACAATGGTCCCATCCCAGAATGTGCATGGTGGCGGACTTCTTTTTCTTCGATCTCGGAACAGAGGAGCAAAAGTCCTTTGAAGGCTTATCGCGGGCACTTCTATACCAACTTCTGAAGCCTAATCCGACTCTTATACACAAGGCTCTCCCAGATATGGTCAAAGAACTGAGACGGACCGACAACAATGATGCGAGCTTGCCGTCACTATCAGAAATGCGATATGCGTTCAGAACTTTGACCCAAGAACCCAACATGCAGAAGTTTTGCATATTTATTGACGGGCTTGACGAGTTTAGAGGCGATATTCGGGAAAGCGTCTCGCTCATACAAGAGCTCAGTCAGTCTAATCACATCAAAGTCCTCGTGTCAAGCCGGCCTATCCCGGCTTGTGTGGCTGTATACCAGAACTTACCGAGACTAAGACTTCAAGACCTTACACGAAAGGACATCGGGGCCTATGTCAAGGATGTAATTGGATGCCATCCATACATGAAGCGTCTTCTTAGGCGATCCCCGGATGGAGCTAGAAGTGTTATAAATCAACTCGTCGACAAGTCATCAGGCGTATTTCTTTGGGTTGTTCTGGCATGCCGATCGCTTCTTTCAGGATTTGAAGACTGTGACAGGCTACCAGAGCTTCAGAAGAGGGTAGACGAGCTACCACCGGAACTCGAGGACTTTTTTGACCTTATGCTTGCCAAGATTAATCAACGATACCAATATCAGGGGGCATATTTGCTGCGTCTGTGCTACGAAAGCCAACGGGCTTCAAGAAGTCCTGGTTGTCCGGCTCTTCCTAATATGGACACCCTTGCCTTGGCACTCGTCGACGATGTCGATGTGTCAGCAGATAACATCGGGGATCTTTCTTTGCAGGATAAGATAGATCTCTGCACTGTGCTAGAAGGGAGACTACGCAGTCGTTGTGGCGGCCTGTTGGAGACTCAGCTGGCTGGCAACGAAAATGGCCAACTTGTGGGTGGAGTTGTTGTCTTCATGCATCGTACCGTCTTTGAGTATTTGAGTAACGAGTCCGTATGGGAGCGGGACTGCTTGAGTACAGACCCTCATGGCCCGGCGGTTGCTACAAGCCTATCGATCAGAGACCTCTATCACATGATTCTTCACGTTGCTGAACTAGACGAGGGCAAATCTCAAAGAATTGAGGCACGGGTGATTTCAGCTCTACGGAGTGGCTTGTTTTGGACTCAAAGAGGCGACGGCATAGGCTTCTTTGAGCAGCTACCGCACTTCCTGAGTGGACTTGTAGCTTGCAAATACAAACCCAACGATCCGGATCTCTCAGCTCTAGCAAAGGCTTGTCACGAGCTACCTGGCACTACGACAAGAAATTACTTGCACGCACCCCTCCTCCTAGCCGCTAAAATTGGTGCTCGAGAGTATATGATCAGAAATCCCGAGTTCCGCACGCTTAACGGGCCTAGCATGCCAACATGTGGTTGCCCTCCCTTACTTTCTCTTGAGTTTCGCCCGCCAGGGTTCACATTAACTAAAAGAAGCCGCCCATCACCACATATTGTCTCAATGCTCTTGAGATCAGGGGCCAACCCACAACTTCGAGACAATGTCTTCACACCCTGGGTGCTCTGGTTACAAGAACCATCGGGGCTCACGCGCAAAGACAGGACGGACGACGATGTGCTCCAGGCTATGGACGTAGCTGAAACTATGGTTAAGTACGATGCTGGGGGGACCAAGGAGTTGAGAAAGTGGCTGAGCAGTGATGGGTATCGTAACCGCCCTATCCCTGTGACGCAAAGGGGGAACAAATTGCTCAAGTTCCTTGATGAACATGAAAGAATGATTTCGCACTTGGATAGACCATATTTCTGATAGGAGTAGGCAGTGATAATTCAGGGGATGGCGGCTAGGCAAGTATCTTGATATGGCTTACGGCAAGCTATTATGTAGGACTGTCACTATAGTAAAGAGAAGGCAAATAACTCGTGGTCTTATACAGTATTGAATTCATCCTGACTAAGCTGTTACTGCAAATCTTCCTGCCTAGTTCAGGAAACAAGTTCATGGTCTATGAGTCCATGTGATTGACCCCAATTTCAGACCAATTACTGAAATGGAGACTAGTAGCTGTCGGTTTGGCTATAGTTCTACAAGCTACTAGGAGGTGCTTGATTGTGGATGCTATGTTGAAACTGGAATCATCTGGCACATCATGGGAATGTTATCTCAACATCCTAGGCCACTATAAACAACAGATGGCCAAGTCGAGACGTTGGTTTGCACGGACAGAACATGTATTCATATCTGAGAAAATATCCTCTGTGTGGAATAAAGGCTGATATGACAACAGATTGAGTACAGCACGCCTAACGCCCAAAGTCCAGTGTTGAAAGCGAGGCAGAATGACTGGGCTGACGGTGTTGTATAATTACTATTCCTGTCAAATTCAGAGCGACATACCGGGTGTAGCAAGACTCATGGATTCTGCCACGATTAAATAGGACTCCTTAGGTCATGTTAACGCCGGGTACTTATTGTTATGTAAGTTCTCTATGCTGATATAAGCTCTTAGCTATAATTCCCAACTATAAATATTGTACTTAGTGCATAACTTGAATCTTTTCGACAAACAGCTTATGGCTATCGTATGATCTTTTGAAGGATGGCGAAGGGACAAGAGTCCATCGGTCTGACTCAGCCACGTTCGTTGATTGGGCCATTATCCGCCCCTGCCAATAGGACGGACACAAATGGAGGAGGATGCCTGGATGCTCGGCACAGCCTCTGATAAATCCCTCCAAGTATCCATTCTGTCGTTCTGCTTCTCTCTAATACCACTATTTCGTCTCCGACTGTGCCGATTGACAACAACCCTCCATTCAATGGCCAATACACTCCCTCCCGAACTTCTCACCAAGGTGTTTGAGAATATTAGCTCTCGCGACAATCAGAAATCTACCATTCATTCTTGTCTGCTCGTCAACAAAAAATTGTACGATGTTGCCCTTCGCTTGCTCTACAAAGACCTCGTGTTCTTTGTCGGCCCTCAACTGGATCTTTTCATAACATGTCATGATCGATGGGCCGTTTCTGCCCTGACAAGATCTTTGACTCTCTACGTAAATCGCCCACCTGAAACACCAGGAGGTTTTCACACCGACACTCACGATTCATTCTTTTGACTGGCGGTGGATGTGATTCCGCACATGAACAATCTCAGGTCCTTTTCTTTAGCGCGCCATCACCGAGACCCGTTCTGTTTCATCCAAGTGCCGATTATTTCAGCCATTCTGAGAAGAATTCCATCAAGCTGCACAAGTCTGGAGCTTGCATTGGGTACATCGGATAACATTAATTACGATCTCAACGGGCCTAAACCTCATCTTTGCGAGGATTTGCGCCCCCTGCTGCCGCGAATGCAGCACGTCCATATCGATATGGGCTGTTTGTGCGATGCATTGTTTGGCACTTGGGACTCGGATGGCTGCTTCCATCCCATCGCCCTGCCAAATATACAGAGTCTTCATGTTCCTTGTGTGGGCATGCAGCACAAGACACCGTGTCCAGAAAGACATCAGCAGGATGAGGGGTCTCCCTGGAAGTCGATCATTACAGCCCTGCAGCAGGTAGTTGAGCTGCCAAATACCGCTGCTGATGGAGATATCACTGTCTTGGGATCAGTAGCGCCGATGGGCTGCTACAAGCGGGATATTTACACCACATTATTGCGCTGTCATATAAAAAGAGGGCGGACTACGACTTGGGCTTTTCCCACTACCAAATACGTAATTGAGGGGGCGTCGCAAGGTCGGTTTTGGAAGTTGTCACTCGTTTACATGCGTTTGAATGACGAGGCGTACATGACTGAGAAAAAATGGATCTACCCGCTAGCTGCCGGGCGGCCATGGAGGATACTAAACACAGACGCGAGGCTGCCTGCATCTTGGAGCAGTAGTGCAGAATGGGTGCCAGATGAGAAGCTCAAGATCAAGACCTGTGAGAATTGGGCGAAAACGAAAATAGGGGAAGGGCCCATGTTGCTGAAGAATGAGGAGCTTGCGGGGATGAGGCTTATAGATGCAGAGGAACGTGAGGGTTATGAAGAGGTTTGTCTGGTGGAAAAGACACCGGCTGGGTTTACCAGACCAAGTCGCTATTACCGAGGCCAGCTTGCCAGGGCAAAAGAATAGTCTACTGAATGCCTAGGGGAGGAAAGAAAACTCAGGACCTTGATCCTAAATGATAAAAAGACTTAGGTTACTTAGCCCAAGTTTAGGATTCCTTTACTAAGCTTAGGATATCTTTACGAAGTTTAGGATACCTTTGCTAAGTTTATTTCAACGCACTATATCAAGGTCTGATGTTTTCTTGCTCCCCGTGGAATGCTTTTATGAAATGGAATTGCTAAGAGACAGAAGCTTCAGGGCTAAAATAAAAGTGTCTAAAGTTTGGAGCAAAAACAGTCCATGAAAGTAATTATGAATTATAACTAAAATCAAGAAACAACGTCTAACTACCAATGCACCTTAAGCTTCAATCTCGAAATATCCTAGTTGCTGAGAACAGGAGATTGTCCGTCCCACTCGCTGCTTTCAGCTGCATCAACAAGCCACTTCCCAACACTCGCCCTAGTAATCTTGGGCATCCAAGCACAGCCCTTTCCATCGTCAGGCCAAACCTTGACAGGCTGGGCTTCACCCTCCCCAAGCATAACGGGTCGAGAAAGAACAAAAGTCAACCCACTCTCTCTAACCAGACGGTCAACCTCGTTATGATCCTTGAGGCCAATCCCCATGCTTCCGTGGCTAAAGATCATCTTCCCAGGGAGATTCATGGAGCGCCATGACGATCCAGCTCCTTGAGCAGAATTAACCACGATCTTTGGGGAAATATTTGCTTGAGAAATAGCAGCCAGGAGAGCGCGCATGCTAACAGCCATGAAATCAGGCGTGGTATCAGGATGCAGAGCAGCGAAGGGTGACTCTGTGACTCGGACCTGCGCAAGAGCTGAGATGACTACTTGCGGTGGTTGAGGTGTTGTAAGAGCCTTGACGATATCAGACTCTGAGGTTGGTGTTCCCTGAACGAGGGTGAGGTTGGAGTGAGAGGGGAGTTTGGCGGAGTTTGTGTCGCGGACAAGGGCAGTGACTGTGTGGCCGCGGGATAGTGCCTCTTGGACAGCCAAAGAGCCATTGCGACCTGTTCCGCCAATGAAGAGGAAGTGCATTTGGAAGGGGGTTTTGGTGGAGAAGCGGCGGTAGTTGGTGGTAAGTGGGGTAGATCTGCGTAGATCACAGATGCCAAATGAGGATGAGTGTGAGAAGGCGCTTAAAGTATGAGACCGAGTGATCAACTTCGAGGTATTTAGAATGTTTGGAAAAGTTGTTGAATGAGTCGGTTGTATATGTGAGTGAATTGATGAGAAAAACCTACTGCGCGTCGCATCCTTAGTCTTTATAGCAAATCCCCCCTCCATTTCCCCCGGCCGAGTCATTCGGTCCCGACGTCTCGGCCGGGTGGTTGATACGGCTATGCGGAAAAACCGCGCCGCAGCTTTGAAATCAGCACTAATGAGTCCGAGCGGGCGCATGAATAAGCGATCTAGCCTATCCAGAGAGTGCGTTGGCAAAAGGAAGAGGCTGTGCTCGGCCGAGAAGGAATGGATATCGGCCGGATGGATCGACTCGGCCGGTAGAAGAGGAGTTTTGGTCAAGATGATTGGTTGAGACGGATGTGAGCGGCCTGATTGTGTAAGAATGAAGGGAATTTTGGCAAAAGACCGACACCGAGGAAATCACCGCAGGATGAGGAAGGTTTGATCAGAGGATGGTCGGAGGATTGGGAGTAAGGGTGGCTGAGAGGGTTGTGTATATATAGGAGGCCATGGACGAGGTGGTGATGCCAGAAACTCATCAGTCATACCAACCTTCACATCCCACTTGTACCCACTCTAAAAACACCAAAGCAACACTATACTATATACATCTTCAACTTCAAGTCTACCTTCTTCCCTTATTCAGAATCAAGATGTCATCCCCTCAAGTCGCCATCATCGGAGCAGGCCTCTCAGGTCTCGCCCTAGCCCTCGCCCTCCACCAACAAGGCATCCAATCCACCGCCTACGAACAGCAAAGCGCACCCCTCGATATAGGCGGCGCAATCATGCTATCCCCCAACTCCCTCCGTGCCCTAGACAAGCTCGGCGTTTTTGAACGCATGCTCCCCAAGTCCTACAAATTCCAGGACTTGTACTTTTACTCCCAAGATGATAAACTCGTTGATATTTTTGAGTTTGGCAATCAGGAGAAATACGGATATTCTGGTATTCGTGTTTACCGCTTTGAGCTTATTAATGTTCTTCTTGATCTTGTTAAAGAAGCGGGTATCAAGGTTGAGTATGGGAGAAAATTTGAGACTATTGTTCGTGAGACGGAGGATAGCGTTACGTGGCGCTTTACAGATGGGAGTGAAGAAAGTGCTAGTCTTCTTGTTGGAGCTGATGGTATTCACTCTCGTGTCAGGAAATATCTTCATCCAGATCTGGAACCAAAGTTCACCAACATGGTCGGCGTCACGGCTGCTGTCCCCGCGAAGCAGCTCAAGTTGGCGAACAATGAGTACAAGCTACCAGCGACCTTCATGCACGACAAGCGCGGTGCTTTCGTCATTGCACCGCAGTTAGCTGATGGCTCAGAAGTTCTTATCGGAAAGCAGAAGGTCTTTGTTGGTGAAGATCCAGGCCGCGATGCTTGGAAGGCTATGAACTCTGATAAGACGTGGTGCGTTGACTTTCTCCGCGAAGGCAACGAGGACTTCCCCGCCATCGTCGCAAACTCTACCTCAGAAATCTCGCCTGATAGAGTCAACCTCTGGCCATTCTATCTCCTCCCCAAGCTTGAGACGTGGGCTTCCAGCGCTAAGCACGGCCGCGTCGCTATTCTCGGCGACGCAGCACATGCTATCCCTCCCACTGCCGGTCAGGGTGTGAACCAGGCTTTTGAGGACGTATACACATTCGCTGGTGTTCTTGGTCAGTTGAAGGAGAAGAGAAGTGAGCTTCTAAGTGATGCTCTTGGACGGTGGCAGAAGGGGAGACAGGAGCGTGTTGATAAGATCATTGAGTTGAATAATGAGATTAACAAGAGGAGGATGCCTAAGCAGGCTAATGTTGAGACTAAGCCGTTTGATATTGACTGGCTGTACTCGGTTGATCTGGATGAGATGGTGAGAGACTTTGTTGGTGGTTATTAAAGTGAGGTGATTTGGAGGGAGATGTGCATATCGGACCAGATTAGTGTTAATGGAGAGGCTGATGTACTGAAGTGGCTGGTAATTGAACGACGGATATCACTACGCTTCGATACTATCCCAGTGCTATATCTTGTTTCCATTCTTCCAAAGACTTTATAAACAATATACTTAAGTGATCTGTCATTACTTGAATACCGTATAGGCCAACGATGCGCCAACTCGTTGGTAATTTTGGTTGCCTCAGATATTAGCATTCTTATTCCTGACCAACAACTTTCTGTGGGTAGCCAGCCATCTTCGTCTTCACAGACTACCTACTTACCTACTTATGTAAGCACACTCTCTTTGAATAACTATCCGCCTTCATTACATTTGGGGCTCACGGTCCCTAGGACAAAGGTGGAATTCGTGACCCCCGAGCTAAACATGGAGCGGCTCTGTTCCCTCTGTGGAGTCATCCTTGAGTCATGGGAACCTCTACCAAGTCCAAGTGATCCTCCAAAGCAGCTCGATTAGAAGCAAGAAATTCGTGCCGGCTAGTAAAACTACCGCTCCTATCATTGCAGAAGCTAACTCGGGTAAAGTGAGCTCCGGTGGAGGATTGACACCAGTGACCTCACTGGTGTTGGCTTTTGAGAGCAAGATGACCTCCTAGCTAGCAGTGACCCTGAAACATCGTACATGAGCCCAGGATATGGAGAAACATGGCGCCGCGATGGCTTGCTCAACACGTTGTCTGATGAACGGACATTTGCTTTTCACAAAATCGGCTTGCAGCTATTTCTTCAAAACAGTTTCTTTGTCGAATCATCACCCTGCTGAGCTGCGACGTATCGCTCAACTTTTATTCCACCTGATCTACTGTCTCTCGTATGACTGTTTCAGCGCCCCGTGCCACAGCCATGACTTTGGTAGTGCCCTGAATTTCTGCAGAGAAGAACCAGAGGAATTGCCCAAGTCCTGGAGGTTTCTTATGACTGATCCTAGCATCTTCTCTCTTAGTCCTGCCCACCCAGCCCCCTGAAATACTTCCCAGCTCTCCCCAACCACGTCTGACGTTCAAATACATGACGATATATTCGCTAGGCTTTCACCTGAAATGGTGCATTTGATAACCACCATGTTGAAATCAACAGATCTTTGCAACCCACGACTGTCATTCAAGTTGGTATCTAAGCTGATCAGTCCGGATCATCTATTACAGGACTTCTGGAAAAGCCGCTTTTCGGTCGACAGAGAGATGGACTTCTTTTTACCATCTGATTCCAGGATCGATTGGCGAAACCTTTACTTCAACTGAGGCATAGCCTACTTGACAAAACCGAAACTGGCCACATGCGCAACCGCCGCCGTATTTGGTTCTGCCTAGATGCCTTTGCTCAACCCCTGATCCCACTTCTTGACCAGCACGTTTGTCTTCAAGGCCGCCAAAGCGTTGAGTTGGATGCAGCTTCAGATTTCCGTGAGCCTACACTGTTTGTACATACCCCCGTATTAAACGATAACTGTCATTATGTTCCCTAGGGTGCACGATTATTAGAATATCAATACATCATTTTCAGTCCCCAAAACTTAGGGCCTTACTCGAGGATATCCATGTCACACATACTGTTTGATGGATTAAATTACATATCTGGCACAAGACTCTCCGAGAGGACCGAAATGAACACCTTTGAAGAGTTCTCTCGTACTGGTTACATCATACCTGAGGCCGAAGTTCACATACCTGTCCGTCCAAACGATCGCTTGACCGGGATGCGGGTCGCTGCCTCTGCATCGGTTTTCGATTCAGGACCTGGACCAACGATACCGCTTGGAAGAACGTAGGTGTTGTCACTGATCTTCCTGACGGTGTTAGAGTTGCAACTATGGAGCCGAGTCATGATACACAGCTGAGGGGAGCAATATTTGGATTTGATGTAAGATTTGGCCCTTCTAAACCAGTATCCGGCTAACAGGAAATTCCAGGCCTGCAAAATCGTATCATTACAGGTTTTGGAACGAGTCCACCGTCCAAAATTGCAGGTTGCTGCTACGCAAATAACAGACTCTAGAGCTGCGCTGTGGCATCCTGACGAACCCGACACCTCTGACCATAACATCATTAATCCTCTTCTGCCTGTATGTCCAAAGGTGGACGGCCCGTTGTTCTCCTTAAATATGGACTTTGGCGGCCCTGGGGTGGGGGTCTTGATCTCATATCTCAACCGGATCTCTGCTCTACATGATGCAGCGAGTAGCTACTTCAGAGGCTTTTCCCTTTCCTACATAGATGGCCGTACAACAAGTTCCGATTTGAGAACGGTCATCAATGAAGGAAGCGAGCGCTCTACCTGTATCAAGCAGTCTCTCGCCGTAGACGGGCCAGGGGGTGAGAGGATCTTCTCGCTCGAAGTTCAAGCTCAAAAGGTCTCTATGAGCGAGGGCATCCGCGTTATCAAGGTACAGTCTGGATCATGGTTTCGCCGGCAGCATCTGAGAAAGGCTAATATAATTGGTTTAACTCTTAGTTAAGGACGAGCTATAAGCGGACTATGGAATTTCGAAAGATGACTCCGCCAGGAGAAGATTAAGAGGAGTATTCACGGCAGACCATTTTTCCACCTACAGGAATGCCCATCTCAGCGATAATCGCTCAGGTTGAGGTAAATACCAATTCTGACTTAAGCTCCTTCGTATGCAAATATCTGATCAGTCTCAACCCTGCAGTTATGTTCAGGGGCCGTCCAATCGCTGGGCATACAGTATGCGTGTAGCAGAGCTTCTACGATTCCCAACCTCTCGCGAATACCTTTCTCAGATACTGGTGCGGAAGAAGATAACCCGCATATTTTTCCAAACAGTAAAGATGTATTGTATAACGCACCTGCTAATTTTTGGCGCGGCAACGGCTGTTTTACGTCGGTCATGCTAGCCAATATACGGCGCATAGATGTGTCGACGGGTCTGCCTGGGCGGACAAGGGGGCTTGATCACATTGCTGGTCTTCGTTTCGAGTTCTGGGGCTTAAAAAATCAAGTCTATCTAGCGCAGTGGTATCGAGAAGTTGACTACCTGCCAGTGAAACAAAACGAAAGAATATGTGGCTTCACCTTCTGGCAGCAGGAAGAAAAGCTGTCCCACGATCTTGGTACTGTATTGCAGAGCGACGGCAACATTCCAGGAATCAGGATAACCAAAACTGGGCTTGGGCAGAGAGATATGTAAATTGTTTTAGGGGATAATAACGATATGATCCCATACTCACTTGCGGAGAATCCCTACGAGCGACTGGTGAGATACTCCTCTGCCGTAACGAATAATGGACTTGATTCTAACATTCTGGAAGACGGGACTAGCCTAGGTTTTCAATCGCAAATGTGATTACACTCACGGCCTCACACGACCTTCGCACCATTCCGGGGGTTTCTCTGGCCTGAAGGTACATGCTTGACCTTTGACCGGCGAGCCGGCCACCGGGAAAACTGACTTGGCTTGCTAAGGATGAAGAGGGTATCTTATTCAATGTCTCACGAATTCACGCTGTCTTCTCTCGCAAGTCTGGAAAGCTTTCCGGTTTGGTCTTCGACCAAGGCACTGGCCAGATATCCAGAACTCCGGGATCAAGTGATGGTGTCAAGGCGTCTTTTGATCTTGACAGCGAGGAGTATATCATCCGCGTATTTTTTGCAGATTTGGAGACATGAGAGCGAAGTAGTGGTAAGTAATGGCATCAAGAATTTCAAGTTCAGATCTAACGAGCAACACCAGTTCTATACAAGTGCTGACGGGGTATACACCCTGTCCCCATCTGGTTCGTGCGATCAGCCACGGGAGAAAGACTCAGCAAATTACGAAGTCTTGGATTGCGGCGATCTTAAAGATGGGTCACGTTATCGGCATGAAAGTTCCGAGTGCGTTGGAATATGGGTCACGATGACATGGCGGCCTGGATGTACAAGTCTTGTCCATACGGCTGGTGCTATAAGTATCTCAAGAGCCGAGGGTCAATAATAAGGCGATGAACACGGCGTTGAAACTATTTCTGGGGGGGCCAGGGAATCGCGAAAGCAAGCCAACGACCTAATTCTTGCTCATATTAACTAAAGGCTTTATTCGGTATTAGCGAGGATTTACTTAATTGAGGAAAAAAGAGAAAGCTCCTGCATTGAAAATTATATCTTGTTATTCTTTTTACTTCTCCAAATTTAACCATATGGACTGTCCCACTCTGCAATCAACATACAGTCAATTGTTTATGCATTTGCGCGTAGTCCCAACCCCTAGATCTGGCTGTCTCCATAGCTTTCTCAAATAAGCACCGATCCTTAGCCCTACCAAGATCCAACTGCCAGTACATTGGCTTCCAAGATGTTGTTGTTATTTCGTCCCTCCATTCATAGATTTGGACCTTAGTTCCGATAGCGACTGCCCCAAACATCGTCCGTCATCCATCGGGATTATTATTCCGTAAGTAATCCTTCAGTTGGTTGGCAGCCAATTCCCAACCCTCATCGGTATCGTGTTCCCAGCTCTTGCATTGCGCGACGAAGATTTCGTGCTCTTGAAACTCTCCCGAGGTTTCAGCCCAGACGTACTGAACCTTTTCAAGGATGGCGTCTGCTGCTGGATTATCGGGTAGTGTGAATGCCTTTATGGCAAGCTTGCGGGCTTTCTCCCCAAGGGCGGGAAACCAAGGACTTAAGATAGTGGTCCAAAGAATGTGAATGGGTTGTATGTCGACGGCTTTCTCTGCTGAGAAATAGCTGTTCATGAACCCGACGTTGTGAGCGTTGAAAATGAGTCCATCATACATATTGCCTGACAGTAACGTGATTTTGAAGTATATCCGATCTTTGCGTAAAAGCCCTTTTAGAAAGTCCAGGATAATATTTCAAACTTGAGATATCTACTCTGTAATCGACGCGGTTTTCCAGACGTCTCACCTACCTAAGGTGAGGAGTTCCAATTTATGGCTCAGGTACCGAACTATGCCAACCAACTCCCAGTCCTGGTCAGGATGAAGTGAAGCTAGAGGCTCAACCTTTATTACATAATAACTTGGGTCAGCTAGGAATAGCTTCTTATAATTTTGAAATACATAGGAGCCAATTTCTTTGCCTTATTACTTTTCCTACTCCGAGGTCCCCTTCGGAATCGTTGGAACCGTCAAAGCCGTCGGACCCTTACAGGATTCGCCTAACATCCCTGTAGCCACAAGGCAAACGGCCTGATCCCAGTACAAATTTTACAGGGGCTCAGAGATCCACTGCCTATACGAATCGTTATCTCGTAGCATCGAAAGCTGCTTGATCGCTTCCTTGAATTTCGGTATGGCTCTTATTCATAGAAATTAAAAATTAGCAGATTAGTCAGTATATATTATCCTCTCCATTGTAGGTAACAATTTACTAACTTCTGCGTTGTCAAAATTTAAGCTTGTCTCTCGCTTAACTTTTAAGATTGCTTGCTCGTTTCTGACAGTTTAATAAATCCGCTAATTCTAAACTATTGAACAGACTATCGATTCTTATTAAAGAAAAGAATTATGAGCTGAGAATTACGGGCGAGGTTATGGAGTATGCCGCTATGAAGATTCTCCTCGTTCCGGGTTTTCTTTTGTCTTCCTTTTTTATCTGCTTTTCGGCTGGTGCTTCATGCCTCTCTCTCAGTCTTTACAGGTGTCGCTCGTTACAAGTCTCTCGTTAAACACCATGCATCTCAAAGGAATTTCGTCAGTGGCTTTGGGCTTGTTGGTGGCGCAGTCGGCTGTCGGAAGCCCGTGTAAACCGTTAGCCTCCCGTGCCAGTAAGTTCAAGCCAATATTGGGTTTGGCTGAGCTACTCAAGTAGTGCCAAGCCACTGGGAATAACTTCATTGTCAGTTGAAATTTCTTACTAATTGTGACTAGGCTCGAGTGTCTCGACTACTGCTTTAGAGTCAATGGTATCTATCCTTACGCTGTCCTCTACAGGCTCTGAGACAATTATCATGGAGACAACGTCAGCCGAGAGCAAGACTGTTACTACCGCGGAGACAAGTGTCGTAGGTACTGGTACAACCACTGGGATCACCATTACGGCCACATCTAGCACCAAGACAACTACAGAGACTGATCCTTCTTCAAATACGATTGGTACAAGTACCCTCGCCACTGAGGCTACGACTGCAGCTGAGGGCAGTACTTCTATGGCTGATGACACTACGACTATCGTTGTCTCCTCAACTGCTGAAAGCGCTACCACCACCGAGACAACTAAGGCTGAGGCAATCACTGAAACTTCAACTGTTATCGACACCACTGCAAAGATAACAACTGGGACTGAAACTACTACTAGTGCAGTTGATGCAAGTTCTACCTTGGCCGAAGCATCGACTGCAGCCACAGACAGCACAGCAGCTCCAGCTGAGGATAGTACAACGTCAGAATCCAAGGATGTTACAACAGCAACAACAACAGCAGCAACAGCAACCAAGGATATCTCCACGTCTGCCTCTGTGGACAGCACAACAACAGCTGAGGGCCATTCAACAATCACTGATAGCGTCATCTCTTCTTCAGAGGGCAGTACAACAACACAAGCAACAGATGATACTACCTCAACCTTCAAGAGCGACACTACAGCAGCGGGCGAAAGTACCACTGCTATTACAACTTCGTCTGGGGGGATTGCTACTACAACATCTGGAGACAACACGACCACCAACCAAGACGCTACGACTACTGTAGTGACGCTATCTGAGAGCGGTGCTATATCTACCACGACTTCATCGGAAGATAGTACTACAACGACTGTTGTCAGTACAGCAACAGGGACTGGTGAAATTACTCTTCCTATCGCTACTTCATCCGAAGACGGCAGTACAACGACCAAGGATAGGACTTCTGCTATCACAACATCAGAAGGTAGTACTGCAACATCTGGAGACATCATTACCACTGTCACGACGTCATCGGGAGGTAGAACTGCATCATCCGAGGACAGCACTACCACTGTAGCAACTTCATCAGAAACCAGCACTGAAACCTCTGAAGTCAGCACAGCGACATCTGGAGACAATACTGCCACCACTATGATAACTTCGTTGAGAGAGAGCACGACAGCAACTGATGGAACTACTACTGCCACGGCTTCTACTGAGGGCAGTACTACAACAGCTAAAGAAAGCACAACAAGTGAACAGAGTACTACCACGACTTTCGAGACAACGACCGCAGCGGGCACCACCACTGGCTGTCCTCCTCCAACTACCGTACTCGCAAATCCTACACCTCTATTCACCTCAGGGGACACCGATACTCACTTCGATGAATATGACACCGCCAAGCTTCCATTCCAAGTCGGGATATACGGCTCCCTGTCAGACACAGTCTACGTTGGCGTCGCAGGAATGATGTCCATCCTCGAAGCGCCGAAGTTTGAGTACTCTGGCAACTACGAGCTCCCATTCCCTTACTTCCCGTCCGTGACTATCTTCCCATACTGGCAAGATCAGTTTACTTGGACCGAGACTTGTGGCTCGGGCATCTCGTACGAAGTTCATGAGACTTCTAGAGGCCAGACGTTCACTGTTGAGTACAACACAATTGGTCTAGGTGTTAGTCTTGAAGAACTTCAGCACTTCACGGTGAGTATGTACAAGGATCACCCAGGGTTGGTAAGGTTTGTGTACTATCACTTTGTAACTGGTGGTGCAACTGTTGGTGTTCAAGCGGGGAGCTCTTACTCGGAGTATAAGAGCGGCATACAGGATGGGTCATACATCGAGATTGACACGAGTAGCGGAGTTGCCATCACCACCACTGGGAGGCTATGATGAAAATACGGATTCTCTGTATATATAGAGAACAGCATTATAGAGTAATTAGTACACAAATGCGATATGTAATCTGTCTGGTAGATCGCATGCTGTCCCACTGTTGTATCGCAAGATATTAGAGTTACAGTATTTATTTCCAATGCTCCAGAAACATGCATCGTGCAAGATTAGTCGAACACATCGTCTTACATATCAACTATTTAAACAGAGAAGAGCAGCTACCTCGCTTCACAGAATAAGAAACATCAGACCTTGATTGGTATCAAAATAAACTTAGCAAAAGATATCCTAAATTCAGCAAAGGTATCCTAAGCTTATACTAAGTTACCTAAGTTCTTTTATCATGTAGGATTAAGGTCCCGAGTTTTCTTTCCTCCCCTAGCCTCGATACTATACGATATTTGCGTCTCATTACCTTCCTGTTTTGCAACAAAACCAATTCCCATCAACACGGCAAAAGGGTCATCTGATCTTCAGATATCGGCATTGCTCAGTATAGCAGCGGCCGACGACAAGGTATCACAGATACAAGCCCTGTCTCTCAATCTGCAGGATCATCAGTATTAGCCCGAGGGCCCGTTCTGTCTCGCCAATCAGCCAATCGCCACTGTGAACCATGTCAGTCAGCGGGAACTGTTGTGCGTTTCCGAATCGACCCTTTTCCGTATTTGGTATGGCAGGTTGTATTACGATGTGGATCGTGCGCGTAGATAGAGATGCGTATCAAGCTTGTTTTTAGTTGTATCATTAATTGATAGTTGAAGCTTATGGCATTTAAGCATCATTCAACCTCTGAGAGCAGTTTCAACTATAGAGTTATAAGTACTGTTATGTTCATTGCCAATGGCCCTCGAGAGTGATCTTATATGAATTGACTGATGGTTTGCTACTTGGCCTGAGAGTATTTTAACTTGATGTCCCGAACTTATTTGCCGCTGATGATCAAATCGCCCCCGTAGCTGATATCCAGAGTTGATTGTGTCAGATGGAAATACTACCTTCTAAATTGATTCAAACAAAGGTCTTGGTCAGCAAAGAACTTCTGTAGTTTTCGTTTAGCCCCCATGGTCTCCTGCCGAAGGATTCCTTGGCAACATAAATCCCATCAGCCTGGAATCAACCCACCACATAGAACCTCATGAATAACCTCACGTTCAGCCCCCAACTTAGTCTCGATCAGTCTATACTTATCAAATACGACACTGAGCATCTCCAATACCATGGTTACAAGCAAATGCAAGGTAACACAGTGAATGCAGAGGCGGGTTGACGTTGCTTCACCTTCCATTTTGGGTCTAGACACTAGACGAAAGGAGCACGGGGAGCAAAAGTGCCAGACTTATCACTGGACCGACTTCCGAAAATGTGTGAAGGAGCTTATTTTGGATATATCTTGCTAGGATCTTTTGATCGGGCTATCGCGTTGACTGTGGATGTTGGAATATCGTGGTGTTGATCGTGAAGATTCAAGTATAAAAGATCAAGACTCTGGCCTTTTGAATACTAGTTCCTCTCAACTCAAAATCAATCAAACAAACCAATAACGAACATCTTCTCTTCGCAACCCATCAACCGCCAAAATGAAGTTCCTCCCCCTCGCAGTCGCCCTTTTCGCAACCCTCACCGTCGCCGCCCCCTCCTCACCCAGCGACATCCAAGCCCGCTCATGCGTCTGCAAGAAAGTCGGCGACGATTGGATCTGCACCGGCACCAAGTGCTACGACAAAGTAAAGCGCGACCTCGTCCCTCGCCAGTGCTCATGCCACAAGATCGGTGACGAGTGGCTCTGCGGCGGACCCAAATGTCCCCGCGATCTTCCCGAGGAGAACAAACTTGAGAAGAGGCAGTGCTCGTGCCACAAGGTTGGAGATGAGTGGTTGTGCGGTGGTCCCAAGTGTCCGAGAAGTCTCCCTGCTGAGGAGACGGGATTGGAGAAGAGGCAGTGTTCTTGTAAGAAGGTTGCTGGGGAGTGGATTTGCAGTGGACGAAAGTGTCCTCGGGATTTGTCGCACCTTATGGGTGAGGAGTAAGGCATTGTTTAGTGGATGTATAGTGTCGAGTAAGTAGTCTCTTCCCTGGATAAGAATTGTTCTGGGTCTGACACATTCCTAGACCCATTCATTATCGCCAAGCTGGAGCCATCCGGTCGATCATCAGTTAAATCCGCCTATTCAATCTTGGGGCCTTGGCAAAAACTAGTTTAAGGTGCAATCACGAATAGTATCACATGAATATATGACTTGCAAAATAAAACTTATCCACTTTGTGTTTGATATAACAAACCAAGAGTGAAATACGTGCCCTAGCTCGTGTGACAACCATCCCAACCGCCTCTAAAAATCGAGTTACCATTCAATCGTACATTCTTCATCCGGGTTCCTATGTATGAATGATATCGAGATCATGCTCTCTCTCGCCCCGTTTGACCTTCCACGCCGCACTGTGGCTTAATCGTACAAGTTCCATAACAAACTCACTAATCTCCTGAATATGCTCAATCTCCTCCATCGGAAGCCTGTCAGAAGGAATTTTGCGTGTGATTTTGCTTATCGACGATAAGATATGCAAATCGTTATCTGCCGAAGAACCAAGCGGGTGAATCAGGATGTTCATGAAGAGTGGCATCGCAGCCATAGGTGCATAGTGCGATACTATCCATAATGCGTCTTCTTCCCAGAGTTCCACTATCTGGTCCAGGATTCGGAAGATGGACCGACTTGCTTCAATAGAGAGATCAGCGCTGGAGTGGACTACGCTGTGGAGATCATCTGGAAGATTCTCCTCCAAATCGCCGCATTTTCGAACCAGTGTATGGATGTTGATGATAGTGAAGAGGTAATCGAGCTGCAGGTTTATGAAATATGAATGTTCTTTCACCCGATCTCTCTTATTCAAAGATGCAGGGAGTCCGTACACCAAATCTGATGAGATGGATAACCGCGGTCGATAGCTTGCACTGACTGATAAGCGCCATTCTTCAAGCTCATCATCAAGCTGTCGAACATTCGCGAGAAGTTCACCCTCCGTGTACTTGAACGCTCGCGGAGAACATAGAATGTTGCTTGCGTTTTCTTTGATTCTCGCGAGGTTTGCATCTCGCGGAAGGCTGTGGTACCATAGCGTCTGATCTTCAGCATCACTTATATCGCAGTGATCTGAATTGAGTAGTGGCGGTTTATCTGTTCGTAGAGACATGTCTTTGTCATAACAATAGCAGATACAGAACAATCTCCGGATGTGAAGTCTTGTTTGGTCGTCGAATGTTGGAATGTGTTGGGGGAAGATTGCTGGTCGTGACAGAGGGAAATGGCCGCCGAGATCACATACCATGCGACAGGCACTGGCGAAGCTAACAGCTGCTTCACGACAGTGTCCTCTGGTCTTTTGACTTGCCCACTGATTTCGTCAGCCTCATTCGCGATCTTGAAGGTTATCGTATCACTTACCAGAAGAAGAGTTCCCTGCAAGCCGTCCAAGCTAGTAATGCCACTCACAACACCCAACAACCTCGAGGCCTCATTAACACAATCCCTCGGCTCGAAAGAAAACCCCAACTGCTGAGAATCAGTCGTCCTAACAACAAGAGCAATCATAGCCCAAAGACAAGCCTCAGCAGGCGCCCTCCTCCCCAAATCAACAACCCCCTCATCAAACGCCCTGCTCAATGTCCCCTCAAAGAGGCCTCTCTCCAAAAACGGAAAGATAACAGCTGTTTTAGACTTGAAAAATAACTCAACGACATGCGCGCAGATAGCCCTCGGGGGCAGAACCCTCGGTGTTTCAGAAAATGAAACAGAGCCAAGCGGCGGCGCAGGATTACCGAAAATGTCAAAGTTCTCGAGAAATACGCGCTCCCCTGCACCATCTGAGATCCACTGCCAGCCGCGGTTTGAGAGAATGCCTATTCCCTTGAAATACCAGTTTGTGCCGATGTGGCAGCGACATAATTTGTAAACGGCCTTGGAGCGTGTTGAAGGTGATACGCCGATTGGACTTATCACCGGCTGACGAGTGATTGGTGAGGAAGCGAAGCGAAGACTTGTTGGTTCAGACCATGGTGATGGGCCTCCAACGGACATGTTTGTGCTATTCGTCAATGCCGTTTGAAGCGCCTCCTCGAGCGTTTCCACGCGACGTGATAGTTCCTGGACGACATCGGAAGTAGTTCTGAAAAGGGGTCAGTCTGAAGCACCCAATGGAACGGTTCAGCCTTGGCTGTCACAGTAGTCAAAAAAAAACAAGCTTACCTTTTGTTTGGGTCCTTCTGGATCACTCTATCAAAGGTGCATGTGAGCCCCTGGCTGTCGCACCAGTCACACGGATCACCTTGCGTTTTGATCAGGCATTGAATCTATAGCAAAGGGTTATTATAAGTGCTGATGTCATGGAGGGAAACAAAACATGTTTTTATTACCTTTCGCTTATAGCATGTGTCGCAGGCTCGTCGGGGAGGCATTGCGAGGGGGGATGCAATGCAAATGTAATCGGAGAGACGGAAGTGAGACGGGGGAGAGATGGACGGAGAGGCGGGTTTCCGTGGGGCACAAAATGTAATGTAATGCACAGTAATGTGATGTGTTGGTGCTAGAGAGACCTAGTGTGAGCGGTACAGTTGGCACGTGGATCTGCTGAATAGTGTTAGCGAGACAGGGATCAAGATCAAATCATTAGTGATTGTCTCGCGCATTTACCGCTGAGGCCTGAGAGGGGAAGCTTTCCTCCGCGTGTCTCGCAATTGAAAGTGCAAAAGTAGTTGAAAAGGACAGAATAAGCTTGAAGCCTCCAAAAGAGTCGACGTTTCATCCCAATCCCAAAATCTCGATCTGTCAAAACAGGCCTCCCAAGCTACAGGGTAGCATAAAGTGCTGTAACCTAAGAGCAAACCTTGGACCTGGGTACGATCGGATCAGCGCTTCCAATTCCTCAACAACAACAAGCGAAATTTTCTGATATTGCGGGGGGGATCTGATAATTACAACACATACCCGTCACTAAATAAGCTTGATTGGGCGGTATCATCAAGGGAGGCTGTGCAGATGCAGCAGAAACAAGATCAAGCTGTGGTCAGAGCTCCAATCTTTCATTTCCGTCTCCGATTACATAAGTCACCACCTTCACCTTTCACAGTGTCTTATTGGCTAGTGAAAAGAGCTCCCCCTGCTCACCGGCGCAGATCTTAGCTCCATTGAGATCTCGGACGTCCGTTGTCCGATGATATAAGCACTTGTTTCGTTTATCAGATCTTTTAGAGTTGATCTATTGGTGGGACTGTACACCTCTTGTTGGTAACCGACAACAGCTCCCCTGTAGCTTCTCAAACTAAGCTTTTTAAACGTGGACGCGGAAAATGATGTTAGCTGGGTGATGGGCATTAGATATAAAGTGAAAAAACCCCACGGACTCAAGCACCATGACTCACCCATCGCAGCTCACTGGTTTGGAGCTCACTCGTTCATCTACTATCTATTTTGCCAAGGGCCGAGGACTGAGATACAATGTCTGGCCATCTTGACCCAAAAGCCCTACTGGATCCTCGCCAGCGCTCCATTAGCGAAGTAGGCACCATATCCTCAGCTGGAGACACCACTGTTGTTCCTAGTATCAACACCGCTGAAATTCCCCAATATCTCGATGCTGGCAACGAGAAGCGCTTTCCCCACGATCCCAACAACCCTTTCAATCACAGCCCTGAGGTCTTGAACCAATTACTCGACCCAAAATCCCTCGATGTCCTCAAAGGTCTCGGCGGGCTGCCGGGCTTGGCGCGCAGCCTCAATGTTGATCTGAAAGCAGGTCTTAGCGTTGATGAGCTTAACAACCAGAACTGTCCTCGTATCAAAGTCTTTGGTCGCAATCAGCTTCCAGCCAAGAAACCAAAGTCGATTTGGCGATTGGCATGGATCACGTTCCAAGAGGCAGTGCTTATCATGTTGACTGTTGCTGGTACGATTTCTCTTGCGCTTGGGTTGTATGAGACTTTTGGTGCTTCACATCAACCGGGTGATCCTACGCCTGTTGATTGGGTTGAAGGTGTTGCGATTCTCGGTGCTGTTCTCATCGTTGTGGTTGTTGCTTCGCATAATGACTGGCAGAAAGAAAAGGCGTTTGTGAAGCTCAACACCAAGAAGGATGATCGGGAGGTCAAGGTTATCAGATCGGGAAAGTCGATGCTTGTCAATGTCGCTGATGTCGTTGTTGGCGATGTTTTGAACCTTGAGCCGGGTGATTTGATCCCCGCTGATGGTATCTTCATCGATGGCCATAACGTCAAGTGCGACGAGTCAACTGTCACTGGCGAGTCTGACGCATTGAAGAAGACTCCTGGTGCGAAGTGCTTCGTCGACGACCCTATGCGCACTAAGGAGCCTGACCCTTTCATCATCTCTGGATCTCGTGTCCTTGAGGGCATGGGTACCTTTGTTGTTACCTCCGTCGGTGTGAACAGCAGTTTCGGCAAGATCATGATGTCTGTCCGAACAGACATTGAGTCTACACCTCTCCAGAAGAAACTCGAAGGCCTTGCCGTTGCTATCGCTAAGCTTGGTGGTGGTGCTTCACTCCTCATGTTTTTCATTCTTCTCTTCCGCTTTTGTGCTTCTCTTCCTGGTGATGATAGACCAGCTGAGGAGAAGGCTTCGACTTTTGTTGATCTTCTCGTCGTGGCCATCGCAATCATTGCCGTCGCCGTTCCGGAGGGCTTACCCCTTGCTGTCACTCTTGCGCTTGCTTTTGCGACAACTCGTCTCTTGAAGGAGAACAACCTCGTTCGTGTCCTCAGAGCGTGCGAGACTATGGGTAACGCAACTTGCATTTGCTCGGACAAGACAGGAACTTTGGTACGTCACATTCTCCCAGCACAACACATCTTCTAACATCCTAGACCACGAATAAAATGACAGTCACCGCCGGCCGTTTCGGTTCCTCGAGCTTCACCTCCGACATCCCCACCTGGGCAACCACCCTCTCCCCCGAAACCCGCAAACTCATCACCCAATCCGTCGCCGTAAACTCCACCGCCTTCGAGGGCACCAACGAAGGCGACGCCCCCTTCATCGGCTCCAAGACCGAAACCGCACTGCTCCAGCTCGCCAAAGACCACCTCGGCATGCAATCCCTCTCCGAAGCACGAGCGAACGAACAAATCGTCCTCATCGAGCCCTTCAACTCCGTCAAGAAGTACATGCTGGCCGTGATCAAGGTCCAGGCGGGATACAGGGTTCTCATCAAGGGTGCTTCGGAGATCATGGTTAGCTTCTGCTCTACTGAGGTTAACCCGGCGACTGGTGCTGTTGAAGCTTTGGATCGCAAGGCTGCTGATGATGCGATAATGGCTTTTGCGAGGAAGTCGCTGCGTACTATTGGATTGGTGTACAAGGACTTTGAGGAGATGCCTGATCTTGAGAACCTGGGTGACTTGACCCTTCTTGGTATCGTCGGTATTCAAGATCCTGTTCGAGAAGGTGTCCCGCAAGCTGTACAGAATGCTAGACGCGCTGGTGTTGTTACACGCATGGTTACGGGTGATAACCTCGTCACAGCACGAGCTATCGCCACAGAGTGCGGTATCTTCACCGACGGCATCGTCATGGAAGGTCCAGACTTCCGAAAGCTCTCTGAGGAGGAGCTTGACAAGGTTATCCCCCGTCTTCAGGTCCTAGCTCGTTCTTCGCCCGACGACAAGCGTATTCTTGTCACGCGTCTTAAGGTCTTAGGCGAAACAGTCGCTGTGACGGGTGATGGTACCAATGATGCGCCTGCCCTCAAGGCAGCAGATATAGGATTCTCTATGGGTATTTCTGGGACAGAGGTTGCGAAAGAAGCATCTGAGATTATCCTTATGGATGATAACTTTGCTTCCATCATTACTGCTCTGAAGTGGGGACGTGCTGTCAACGATGCGGTGCAGAAGTTCTTACAGGTATGTTTGGTGTGTTTTGAGGTTTAATACGTACTAACTTGCCAAGTTCCAAATCACCGTCAACATCACCGCCGTTCTACTTTCCTTTGTTACATCCATGTATGACGATAAGATGGAGCCTATTCTCAAGGCTGTTCAACTTCTTTGGGTAAGTGACTCATCTCTAGATGTCTTTGGTGATACTGACCTCTGTAGATCAACCTTATCATGGATACCATGGCTGCTCTCGCCCTAGCCACCGATCCCCCAACTGACTCCATCCTCGACCGACCTCCTCAACCCAAGTCCGCCCCCCTCATCACCATGAACGTAAGTCAACTCTCCCCTCCCCTCAACATCAACCACTAACAATCCCAGATGTGGAAGATGATCATCGGCCAATCCATCTTCCAAGTCGTCGTCGTCCTGGTTCTCTACTTCGCCGGCGACTCCATCCTCGGCTACAACACCTCCATCGCCGCCGAAAAGCTCCAGCTCGACACCATCATTTTCAACATGTTCGTATGGATGCAGATCTTCAACGAGCTCAACTGCCGTCGTCTCGACAACAAGTTCAACGTATTCGTCGGCATCCACCGCAACCTGTTCTTCATCCTCATCAACTCCATCATGATCGGTCTCCAGATCGGAATCATCTTCATTGGAGGCCGCGTCTTTGACATCGACACTGATGGTCTGAATGGTGTGCAGTGGGCGATTTCTATCCTTATTGCGGCGTTTAGTCTGCCGTGGGGTGTGCTGGTTAGGATCTTCCCTGATGAGTGGTTTGCCAAGGTTGTGTATTTCTTTGCGCCGCCCTTTGTGTGGGCTTATAACTTGATGGCGAGGGGTTGGGCGAGGTTTATGAGGTTGTTTAGGAAGAGTAAGAAGGCGGAGGACGAGGAGGATGGAAGCTCTTTGGAGGAGAGGGAGAGTAAGGAGAAGTCTCCTGGTGTTGGATCTATGATTGTTGAGCCTAGGAACTGAGTTATGAGATACTTAGCAAGATTGTACGGGAAACGTTGGCAAAATTGGATAACTAGGAGAAACAAAAGCAAAGGATGGGACCGGTGCAACATTATGACAATGGCCTGGCGTTGATTAGAGGAACAAATAGCGTATAGCACTTTCATTGAATCGTTTCAAAAACTACCAATAGTCTTGTGACTCCATGAACCTCCATTGGCCGATAAGTTATGAAAACTGCATACCCATAGAGCAGTGGGCCGGGCAAAGGCCCCTCTCAATAACGAAGAATAGGCTAATGAACAAGCCAGATAACTAGCCAACATATACTGGGTCCAACTCGCACGATAAACACCTCAAAAACAAGCTTAAACACAATAAACTCACGGAATCCTCGGACTATCAAAAAAGTTCCTCAACCCCGCATCATCATAATACAACGCTACGCGGTGATCCGGCCCCAACACGGAAGGTCAACCAGAGCCAAGCAAATCCTCGTCGTATGACGCAACATCTTATCGTGATCCTGCTGTACTCTTGTGAACTTGACATTCCTCTTTCAGAGATGCGGTGTAAGCGCTAGCTTATCATGACTGGGTGTAAATAAAATCCCCCGCACGAGATGTGCCAAGCATGATTTTGGAGGGGTAGTATAAATATGATCCAGTTCTCTGTTCTGTGCTTTGAAGTACTTCGTCACGATTGCTGGAATAACCTTGGGAATCATGGCGAGGAATCTGGCTACTTGTCTTATTGCTGCGGCGTGTGTATACGCTTGTCTCCCCGACAAAGACGAGCTCTCCGCTCTTCGGGCCCGTCGCTCAGCACGTACATCTCAAAGCCGTCATCTCAAGCGCGATGTCGTAGAATTTCCCCCGGTCCTCACCGAAGTCGAAACTCTCCTCGTCAACTCCTTCGACAACAACTCCATTTCAGACTGGTCCCTGTACTACACCTCTGGTTATCGTCTCGCAGGGCATAACAGATCTCAAGCAGAGTGGACGCAGAAGAAGTGGATCGACGCAGGTTGGGAGTCCTGGATTGATGAGTATTGGATCACGTATACGGAGCCAATTGAGAGTAGGCTTAGTTTGAAGAGGCCTGATGGGAGTGTACATGAGGTTCAGAGGTTGGAAGATAAGTTGGATGTTGATGAGCAGACGAGGAATCCTAATGAGCAGGTTGCGTATCATGCGCTCTCTGGTAGTGGGAGGGTCAATGCTGAATATGTTTACGTTGGGTAAGAATATGACACTGGGGTATTGCTGGCATGGCTAATGTGAGCGATAGGCGTGGCTCGAGGGAGGATTATCAGAAGCTTAAGGATCTTGGTGTTGAGTTGAAGGGAAAGATTGCTCTGGCTCAGTATGGCGGTGCGAACCGTGGAGTCAAGATCAAAAACGCCGAGGTGAGTTTCCACCAAAGGTTATGAAGAATCAGTCACCAATTCATGAAAGGCTCATGGCATGATTGGAACTATTCTCTACACCGACCCTCTCGAGGATGGTGAGATCACAGAAGCCAATGGCTATCTTCCTTACCCAGGTCAGCACCATACATACTCCTCTGGTATCAGCACATGTTAACACATCTCAGACGGCCCTGCCCGTCATCCCTCCTCCATACAAAGAGGTAGCACCCGCTGGGGCTCCCTCTCCTTCGGTGACCCCTCAACAATCGGCTACGCCTCCCACAAAGACTCTCCCCGCGCCGACATAACCCCCTACGGGCCCTCCATCCCATCAATCCCCATCTCCCCCCGCGACGGTCTTCAACTTCTTCACGCCCTGGACAACCACGGACTCTCCTCCGAAACTGTCAATCGCACCAATTACAAGGGTGCTTTTTCCAATGTAACGTATCATAGTGGTCCTGCACCGGGAGCTACTCTTAATCTTGTGAATATAATGGATACGAGGCTTGAACCGGCGTGGGATGTTATCGCTTCGATTAATGGGACGAATGAAGATGAGTATGTCATTATTGGGAACCATAGGGATGGGTGGACGGCTGGTGGTGCGGCGGATGCGGTGTCGGGTGGTGCGTTGCTTATTGAGATGGCCAAGGCTTTTGGAAAGCTCGTCGAGAACGGATGGAAGCCTCGTCGAACTATGTAGGTTCACCAACCCAGCCCAAGCTCAAGACTAACGGTGTGCAGTATACTGGCTTCCTGGGATGCTGAAGAGTTTGGTCTTATGGGCAGCACCGAATGGGTCGAGGACCATCTTCCGGAACTCATTGAAAAGACAGTTGCGTACATCAACCTCGACACGGCTGTTTCTGGTCCGCGGGCAGAGATTGTTGGATCAGGTGAGATTCAGACTATTGCTATTGAGACGATGAAGAAGATCATCTTTCCTGAGGGCTATGGCGCTGGACCGACGCTGTATGATGCGTGGTTCAATGCGACTGAGGGTGTTTTGCCTGCTATGGGCAGTGGAAGTGACTATGCTGCTTTCTATCACAACGGCATCACTTCTGTAAGTGCAACATGAGATCTGGCTGGGGATGTGACTGACTGTTTGCAGCTTGATATTGCTGGAGGTCCTGGTCCTAAAGATGCTGTTTACGCATATCATACGTAAGTATTCCATTGGCCTTACCATAACGCCAACTGACATAACTCAGTCTCTACGATACTCACCGCTGGATGACTGAGTACGCAGACCCAGGCTTCCATCTCCATACAGCAATGGGTCAATTCGTAACCCTCCTGACATACCACATCGCTGACGATCCCCTCATCCCCTTCGATCTCACCCACGCCGGCACCGCCCTTCGCGACATTTTCGAAGATCTCGAAGAAAAGCTCACCGACCGCTTCCCCTCTTACAACCTTGACCTCACGCCTCTCTCCTCAGCAGTATCTTCATTCGAAGAAGCAGGAAAGCACATTTCGACATTAGCAAAACAAGCGTTGGCCTTGAACGATACTGTTCTATTGAGCGCTGTTAATGCGGCGTACAAGGCGTTTAGTCGAGGTTTCGCGAGCGAGGGACTGCTGCCGGGTAGGTTCTCGTTTTACAATGTTGTTAGTGCGCCGGGGCTGGATAGTGGATACGGTGCAGATGTTTTTCCGGCGGTGCAGGATAGTTTGGATCAGGGGAATTTGACGCAGGCTGAGGAGTGGGTTGAGAGGAGTGCGAAGGCTGTTTTGAGGGCTGCTGAGATTCTGAAGGTTGGAGAGTGAGTTGCGGTTTGAAGCTGCTCTTATGATGTATCGGGGAGAAGCTAGCTCATGCTCTAAGCGGGCGCCATCAAAAGCATATTTAATCTAGTAAATTGCTTGCATTATGCTGTGCGTCGTTACTGTTACTCACAGATTTAAGCGATAATGCCACATCATCTGCATTCGATAAGCGATAGCACGTCAGCCTGGGGATGTGAAATGAACACGATGGCATCAGCCAGCCCCCAACGCTGACCCGTGAGCGAACCACTGGAACCGTATCCGTAGGGCTGATCTGTTCATTTTCTGGTGCCTGGAAAACAAGCAACACAGCCCATGCAACAACGGCCATCACGAGCGAATCAGAACTTGTCTCTGTCGAGGATCATCTCGAGTCTTACCCCATTCATACCAGCGCAGTGGACCAGAATAAAACGGCCTTGCCAATTAGATCAAAAGTCTAGGACTTTGTAGCTGCAGCCTTCAGGCGAGGCAACCTGTGCGAGAGGGAGAGTGAGATGAGGTGAAACGGATGTCCGACTTGCCTCTCTCCCTTGTTTCTGTTTCCATTAATATAACACTGCTTATGCCCTTCTGTTTCTCAACTTGATCATACATAATTATTGTCAAACCTGCCGGGTTAATTCACTCCTTCAATCGTCGTCAACGCTCCTTTGACCTTGTTTCATCTGTATTACAACTTTCGCATAAAATATCCCTTTAATCTCACCCTGTAAGTTCCGAAACATCTTCAATGGCTTCAGCCTTTATGCACCACCTAACGCCTCCAGAATTTCTCCATTTCTTTTTTTAAAAGCGCATCGCAAAAATGGGAGATAACAACCACATCGGCGAAGCTGGTCTTCACCATCTTCCTCTGCGAATGCGAGACGCACCACTCTCCAAATTCCCCTCTTTAAACCAACGAAATGGCAAAAAAGTCCCTGAGAGCTTACACTTCACCCCCGGGGCCTTTCGTCTCAGATCGCCGACGGAGTCGTCGATGAGTAGTATTTCTTCGGCGAATGTGCCTGATTCTGCGACGACGCATTCGCTTTCTACGCTGGCGAGTCCGATAAGTACCACGTATGCGAGCTCGATCCAGGAGCAGTTTGCTGCTGCGACGCTGGATGGGTCGAGACCTGCGAGTCGGATCTGTCATCGACATAATCCGTCGAGTGGAACTTGCTCGACGTTTGTTAATGAGGATGATGATGCGATTATTACGGGATATCCTGAGTTCGATATTAAGATTAGGAATTTGAATGAGGCGCATGGAAGACCTGTTGTGCAAGAGGTTAGGCCTGAGAGGTGAGTGTTCCGATGGTTCCGTGCGATCGTGTCGCTTACGGTCGCAGCCCCAGTACGGAATCCTTCATAAAGGAGGAAAGGGTTCTTACGCCAACAACAGAGTCGCATCGCACGGATGATGTTTCTAATGATGATGAAGATGACTCTGAAGAAGTGTCGCAAGAGGATGCAAACTCAGTGCTCAATTACGCACTTCAAGTCATCTACGGCGTCGATCTCAACGACGTCTCAATTCCGCAAGACAAAGTCCAAAGTCTCGTGTCCAATTTCACCCAAGACATAGGTCAGCATATTTGGCAATCTGCTTCAGATGGTCAATTGTCGCACACGATGTCAACGTCAAGCTCTTCCTCTACACCCTCCCAAGACGCTAATGGCGATCGTCGGGGCGGAAAGAGGAAGAAGCAAGGGAGACGTGAAGACGATGGCGATGAGTTCAGCGACGGTGAAGGGTCGGGATACTTGCCTACAAAGCGCTCACGACCAAATCCCAAGGAAGATGAGAATCTTCGATTAAGTTGTCCGTTCCGAAAGAGGAATCCTCATCGGTTCAACGTCAGGGATCATCATAGCTGCGCGATGACTTATTTTCCAAAATTCGCAGAGCTCAGGTTAGTAGCTGTAATCTTACATTCGACTGTTACTAATGGTTTGAAGGCAACACATTGTCAAGCAGCATAAGCGCGATGATCCGTCTGCCTTCGTCTGCGATCGCTGTAGTCGCGACTTTCCCACGCGAAAAGAACTACGTGATCATCAGCGTTTGCCGAAGGAGTATATGTGTGACATTGCTGATGCTGATGCCGAAAGCGGCATTGATCCCCAGACTGCCACAAAGCTTTTGAGTCGGAAGAGAGCGAGTGGTACTTCACCCGAAGTTCAGTGGAAGGAGATCTGGAACATTGTGTTTCCTGATGACGACGACAGTGATGTGCGGCCATATGGTCAGTACTCATCTCTCATAATCTGCCAGGACACGGCTGACTCCAACAGAATACACTCCCGTTATCGAGCACTTCGAAGTCGAAGCCAAGTACCGCGAAGCATTCGACCAGCTCAAGTACTCCCTCCTCGACAAAATCTCCAACCCCGCCACCCTCGAAACCCTCTCCACAAAATTCTACCAATGCTTCATCGAGACCCTAGACCAATGCATCGCCAACGCCCAAAGCATGCCCTACACAAACCGCAGCAACAAAAAGAACGACATAATCCGCTCTCAAGCAACACAAAGCATCCGCAAACCACGCGGTATAATGCCTCGCCCTGATTCTGGCGTTGTAATGGACGATGGATCTGAAGAGAGCGGTAGTGTTATGCTTGGGCATAGAGATAGTGTAAGAACTGTTAGGACTGCGCTTAGGGGAAGTCAAGTTCCTGAGACGGTTAATGAGGTCGTCCCTGCTACTGGGTTTGAGGGGCTGATGATGGGGATGGATGGGGCGGATGTGCAAGCTTGGAATAATGGGGTGATGTATCCGCAGATGATGCCGGATCAACTTATTGCGACGGGGGGTATGACGCCGCAGACGGAGTTTGTGAGTTGGGGGCAGATATATCCCGGTTTTGATACATTGGGGAATGGTGTTAATGGGTTTACGGGGTTTAATGGACAGCAGTAATGAGGCTGCGCTAGGCTGGGCCTGGTTGGGGTAATACTTCTTGTATATGATTGTTGCTCAGACGATGAGACTATGATCTCGATAATCAACATGGCTTACTTCTCACCCGATGAATATTATCTTCGCAATCCTAGTTGTAAACATACGCGGTGCCTTTAGGCCAGCTTTTGAAGAGGACATCCAAAGATTTGACTATTTGAAACTTGTGGCTGAGAGTTTAAATCAGCAGAACTAGGTGCCTTACGCACTTTAGATCGCTTTTTTTTTTCTTTTTTTCTTTTTTCGCTGTATTGGGCGGTTAGAGTCAGAGACTTGAAGGTGTGAGTCCAGGCTGTCGTCTTAATGTGGCGAGCTGAGCTATTCAGCCGTTCCAAATCAGGCAAACAGCTGCCACACAGTCAAAGATAAAGCACCTCTTTGGAAGCTGAACATCTCCAAACAGCTAGATCTGCAACTGTTTTGTGATTAAAAGACTTCAAATGTGATAACTCCGCATGGATTTTCGGCTGTTCAAACTCTCAGACACGCAGCTGACCCATACAATGGTCTAGCCAGCTATAGATTCTGCAGTCCCTCGTTTTTAGAAGTGCCGAGTCACTAGTCCGGCTGTGGCTTGCGTAGTCGCCGTATACTCGTCCAATGAGGAATGGAACTTCGGTCAATATGTCTCAGTCGACCTCTTCACATTCTTATAGCAATGGCGTCGAGACAGCCATGGAGACCATTATAAAGTGTCCCAATAGTCGATAATAATTCATTTATCTTTTCCTCCACAAGTTATCTTGTATTAACTTTACCTCATCATGGATCTCCAAAACCTCTCTGCTGCAGATCTCGTCCAAAAGTTCGATAATGATCGAACAAACACTACCCTCGCTGAAGAAATTCACCGTCGTACAATCGACCCTTCTCTGAACGGAGAATTATTCCAAGAGATCAAAAACCTCAAGGACTCTATTGAAGGAGTCCCCAAACCTCCCAGCGACGAGTTCGTAAGGCCTCGACCTGTTCCTACAACCTCATGGGAGAATTGCATTGGCCAGCAAAAATGCACTCCCAAATTCTTGAGTCATCCCAAGGGCTTATCAGACCTTGTCCAAGCTGTCAAAGATGGCAGGGAGAAGAAACTTAATGTTAGAGCTGTGGGCTCGGGACATTCGTTCTCGAATATTTGTCCTACTGATGGGATTCTTCTTGATCCTCATGGCATGAATAAGTTCTTGAAGTTAAACTCTAAGACTTTGAAGGAGCCTTCTAAAGCTTCGGATCATGTTCTTGTGGAGAGTGGAATCACGATCAAGGATTTGAACTCACAGCTTGATAATATGAGGAAAGCCCTGGCGACTATGGGAGCGTATGACGGACAGACCCTTGTCGGAGCTATTACAACTGGCACTCATGGTAGTGGCAAAGATTCTGGAAATCTTGCCAGCCTCGTCCGAGCTATCATCCTTGTTTCAGAGACTGGGACAGTCTATCAGATTGAGCCCAAGGATGGAATCACGGATCCTGCCAAGTTCGTCCCAGGCGATGCTCAGGAACTGAAGCAGGATGATGATTGGTTCCAAGCAGCTCTCATCTCAATGGGCTGTCTAGGTCTCGTCTACTCTTATATCATCGAAGTCGTACCCACGTTCTTTCTTAGTGAAGTCCGTGAGTTGACAAATTGGCAAGACTACAAATCCAAACTCGCAGGTGGTCTAGCTTCCGCGCCGCTTCAAGATCACTACTTCGAAATTGATCTGAACCCTTACGCAATACTAGGACGCAATGCCGCAGTCACCACCGTCCGTAAAATCTCATGCGTTACAAAGCGTGAAGGCAGTCGTGGATTTCCCAACTGGCTCGCCGGCCTCCTCGCCCAACACCACTGGGTCGAAGACATCCTCGTCTGGATCCTCAACCGCTGGCCACTCCACAGCCCAGGCATAATCACCACCGCCATGAAAAGCCTCCCCGTGAAGCACTACATCGACAAGAGCTTCAAAGTCCTCAACATCGGCGCCGTCGACGATGTAAAAGCCTACGCCATGGAACTATCCTTCGACGCCAACAAGGACATAGTCTCCATCGTCGATCGCATCCTCGCGCTATTCCAAAAGGCAGCTAGTGAGAAGAAGTGGTTTTTGGCTGGGCCTTTTGCGCTAAGGTTTGTTAAAGAGTCGAGTGCGTTTTTGGCACCGCAGCAGGGGAGGACGACGATGATGGTGGAGATGGATATGTTGTTTGGGGTTAAGACGGGGGAGGAGTTGCTGAAGTTTATGAGGGGGGAGTTGTGTAAGGGGGAGG